>CAJHQQ010001140.1:0-113419 GCA_905132885.1 Moricandia moricandioides
TAAGCAAACTAAAACAAAATTCACATTTGCATGCGCATATCCATGCATGTATTTGATATAAGACGTGAGTCACGTGACAAACGCACCTACAATTTAGATCCTCCGTATCCAAATGTGATATCAATTAATAATAATGACACCCCTCACGATCGGTTGATTAATTACTTTCCTTTTTAACTTCAGTCTCAGTGGAAGCACACAAACTAAAAGAAAAAGTGATTAATCTTTTGTCCTTTTTATCTTTATCTTTATTTTAATATCCATCTTACTTTCATTCATCTTTTTGCTTTGGTTTGCTTATGATGAATATCCACTAATGATAAAGGACTTTCTTTTTCCTTTATGGTGTCTCCACTCTCCACCAATTGTGATTTCATCTTGTTCTTAAGGAATTGAATTACTAATTTATTATTAGACAAATCTCTCAAATATACATTTTAAAGTTTTTATCCCAAAAATAAATTTAAAAATGATTAAAATGAATTTTTATTTTGAAAATTTTAATATATATATATATATATATATATATATATATATATATATATATATATATATATATATATATATATATATATTTTTTTTTTTTAACTTTTTAACTCTAAATCTCAATTCCAAAACTTCCTAAGTTTAGATTAGCTATAAATATATATTTACACTTTTTAATAAAATTTATTTAATTATTTTTTTTTTGAAATCTATTTTGGTGACAATTTTTTTTAGATTTATCTTACGGTATTCTTTTTTATTATTCTTTCTCAATGTGAATTCTCACCCAGAGACGGTTTTGTCTATCCAACAACGAACGGTAGAAAATGGCCAAGTAAAAAACATGTTTCATATCGTAACACTTAAACCAGTTTTTGTAGGAAAATACTGAAAAAAAACAAAAGACATGAAAGTCTCCATACATGTGTAATGAAACACCGTACTAGATTAGAATAGTATAATCACCTCCTCACTTTAATAATTTAAATATTCCGCGTAATGTTGTCAAGAAATTAATATTCGAAATGAATTATAATACGGCTACATTACATTTCAAAACTATGATCATTATTAAGCTTTCTTGGAAACTACACTCTCCTCTCCTCTGATCTTGAGCTGCGTCAGTGGACCATATTAGTCTGTGAAATCAATCCCACGATCATCCCACCAACAGAAGACTTTATATAAATCTATACACACACATTATAATATTTATTTTCTTACCAAACAACATTGGGGTAAAAGAAAATTGACCACACGATTGCATTTATTTTGGTGCAGGTCGTCTCTAAATCTAGGACCAGATATATGCTTTACAAGCCTTTTTTAAAAAAAAAAATCTCGACTTACTCAGCTATTTAATTTTGGTGAAGTAAAAATAATTATGTGACTAGCTAGTTTCCATGACGAGTCCACTTTGCAGTATGTAAGCATATTTTAATTATAAATGTGTCGTGCGATGTTGTGTCGTATCTAATTTACAAGTTAATTGTTCAAAAAGATAATAACACATACTTTTGTTAAAAAAATTACTCCATCTACTAAAGAAAATTCATATTTTAAAAACATATTATTTCTAAAAAATTCTCTTATATCTTTTAAAATTCCAATGCATTTTCATTAAGTAATTTTGGTAGACTGTAAAATTCAAAATAATAATTGTGTTTATTAAATTTCTATTGGTTAAAAGTTATAAAATAACTAATTATAAAAAATAATATATTTATAAAATTTAATATATTTTATTAATATATATGAAATTTTAAAAAAAAATTCTTTTTGATACATAAATGCTAGTTTTTAGTGAGTTATCTTTTCAAAAAAAAATTGGAGTTATTTAAAAAATAAAATGATTAGAGAACATAAAATCCACAAAAATAAAGTAAAAGTGTGATATGAATCATATGTTTTTTACGTGAACCATGTGATGCAATCATGTCTTACAATTATAATTGTCATTAATTTTCCAAGTATACAAAAGAGACAAGTGTTATATTTAACTTTTATGCAAAAAAACATTAGTATATTATAGGCCGTATGCTCAATTCTATAATTGTTAATCTTTAAGAAAAGTCATGAAAAAATGTATTTTTGTCAGTTTTTAGTAAATCTTATGCTAATACGCACACGTAAACATGTGCATAATAATAATACACATGTTGGGGACCACTCTCACACGAACCATTCCCGCGCCTTCCTTAATCGCGATACGCTCTCAACCGCATGATTCACCCCTCATTAATTATCAACCGTCGGATCATCTACTTTCCCAGTCACTCTCACTCTCTCTCTCTCTAGCTTTTATTGTTTCGGATCTTCACTTTTTTTGCTGATTCATCACTCTCTTCTTCAAGTGCTCTTTTGACTCTCTCTCTGTGGATCATCGTCTTCTCATTCACCGACGATCTGTGTCGATTCTGCATTTTATCGCTGTTTGAGGTAATCTAATCTCCCTTCGATTTTTTTTTCTCGGGAAAGTTTCTTCGCTTTGATCCGGTGGAAATGTTTGCCGTTTTGCTCAGCGATGAAACGACTAACAAACAGCTAAGATAATGCCGTTTTTTTGGCGTATAATACGAAGGATCTAGCTAAGCGAATTGTAAACCCTAGATTTATCGATTTCGATTTCAAATCGGACGTTGATAACGTTTCTGGATTGTTGATTTGGAGTAATATTTCGATTAAGGTTCGTCTATTCACTGGATCCGTCAAAAAAGTTGAATCGAATCTGAATATATTTATTTGTCGTGTTAGTGAAAGTTGTTTGCTCTCATAAATGTACAAAGGGAGCTGTTTCTTTGGGGAGATTGGGTCCATCGTTAGGTGTTCACTTTTGTTTCTTAGCATTTTCTAAAAGATGGATGTTGACAAAAACCATTATCATCATCCTCCATTTTTTTTCATGAAGGACCATTTTTAGTTTTTTTTTGTATGCTTTCAATGTACTCAACTGCTACGGTTGGTAGCAGCGAGAAGATTCTAACGATTTGTTGTGATTGATTTTTGGTTCTTTTGTTGAATTTTTTTCATAATCCAGGATGTTATTGAGCTATGTTGGTTCTTAAGTGGGGTTGATTCAAGGCTTATGTGAATCTAAATGGAGAGGAGTAAAGCTTTGCATACTCCAGTGAGACAATGCATGGAGAGTCGGGCTGGTGGTGAGCCTGAGCTTCTTAAGTATATGTCGAAGCTGCCGGTTTTCTTGGAGAGAGGTGATACTCATACTCCTCAGGAGAAGCTCTTGAGCGTTGGTGTTCTTGACTGGGACCGCTTGCAGAAGTGGCAGCATAGTCATAACCGGATGATGCCTGTGAAGAGTAGTTTCCCTTCGGTTGTTTACCAAACAGATGCTTCATTAGTTCTGCCGCATAGAGATGAGTCGTCTGCTGGTCCGAGTAATGTGTATAGCCGTCCAAGGAAACATCGTAGCTCACGGCAGTCTAATGTCATGTCAAATACTGGTGGAGAAACTGTAAGGGAGTATCGAGGTACACGGAAAAAGAAACCTAAAGACCATAGGAGTTTCAGCATACCAGATGAGCAGCTTGGTCCTATTACTGTTGCTCAAGAGGGATGTGAGATGAAGGATCTGAAAGGTAAGGTTGGCCCAAAACCTGGAACTTTGTCAAATGGAGAGGCTGCCGTGAACATGGATGTAAACTCTAAGGCTGATGGTAGTAGACGTAAGAAGAGTGAAAAGAAGTCCCGTGAAAGAAACCGGAATGATCATGACGGAGAACTTGGTCGAAACCAGCAGGGGGAAACTAAGCTCTATCACTCAACTAAGAAGCTAGCTCGAGAAGAGGCTAAGACCTGCAAGAGGAGTTCGACTAAGAAAGTCAGCGTAGTTCATGATGTGGAAGTAGACGACTGTGCTCAACATTCTTGCTCCTTGCCATGTAAAGCTGATGGCTGCTCGGCAAAGAGTAACATTGCCTTGGCTGAAGCGGACTCAGACAAGAATTCGGTTAAAATATCTCAGTGTGTGCCACTCTCAGCAAAAGCAAGTAATACATCGTCGAGAGGTAAAATCCCAGAAGACAGAGCATCATCTTTGTTATCTGTGAAACATGGTGTGGATGAGCCTGCCCAGAGACAAGATTCAACGTCAAACAAACCTGTCTCTGAAAAGGGGAGAAGTATATCACCTTTTCAGCGGCTTAGCTTCAGTATGGGTAAGGCCAGCAAAACTAACAGTGAACGAGTTGCTGGTTCCACGACCCAGCCAGAGTCAATGGCTAACTCCACAAAGACCGTTTCACAAAACTCAACTCTTTCATCTGGCTTTGACGGCTTAGATTGCAACAAACCCAACGAAAAAGATACAACCACGACAAGCCATTTAAGAAGGTTTCTAGAACCTCTACTAAAGCCAAGAGCAAATCACTCTGACAATTCTGTGGAAGGGCCTAGAGGTCAAGGCGGTCAAAGAATAAAATTGGGTATCAAAGGTTGCAGATCAGTAAATGTCAATGATTCAGCTCACGAGAAGAAGGTAGGATCATCCATGGTTCGAGCTGTACTGCGGGTAACAATTAAGAACAACCAGCCACTCTTTACATTTGCAGTGAACAAAGAAACCGACATTATTGCGGCCACCCAAAAGAAAATGGGAAGTTCGGATGAGGGCGAATGTACTAGTGTTTATACTTTCTTCTCTATTAAAGACCATAAGAGAAATAGTGCATGGTTAAACCAAAGAAGCAGAGGCCCAACACATGGTATCATCTCTGATGTTGTTGCTCAGATGCGGGTTTCTAGCTCTTTCCGGTCTGGTTCCATAAGAGAGTTTGTTCTCTTCTCTGTTGAACTTGATCAAGAGAGCACGGAAAAGTCTGACGTGCAGTTGAAAAATGAGCTTGCTGCGATCATCGTGAAAATGCCAAGATGGTTTAACAGGATGGCATCATTAAACACGGTTCAGGATCACACTGCACTTAATAAACAGTCCGGAGATCCAATCAAAGAAAGGGTATTTGATCAAGACATTAGTGCTACTGTCATACTTCAAAGCGGTGTTCATAGTATGCCTCATAAAGGAGGCCCGTCGTCTTTGATCCAGCGATGGAGAACAGGTGGTTCTTGCGATTGTGGAGGATGGGATATGGGATGCAATCTCAGAATCCTTACAAACCAGCACAACAACTCCTGCAAGTATTCAACAACCTCAAACTCACCACCCTCTTCAAACCGTTTCGAGCTTTACTTTCTGGTACAGATTCTCAACCTAGTCTCAAATCCAAATCAAAACCAGTATGATTCATCATTAATTCTATGTTTTTGTCAGGGAGAACAAGCAGAAGAACATCCATTCTTGAGCTACAAACCAATCAAGGAAGGTTTATATTCAGTTGTGTATGATTCGTCCCTTTCCCAACTACAAGCTTTCTCCATATGTATGGCACTTGCAGAGAGTAGGAAAATGACAGAGATCACCCTTGAGCAAAAAAGCTCATGTGATGAACGTAAAGCCAAAGCGGAAACCATGTTCGTCCTAGACCAAGATTCAAAGCCTAATGGCAATACCGTCGGGTACGAAGCCCCACTCTCGCCTGTTGGGCGGGTCTGAAGTTTATATTATTACTTCAAACCCAATATTTTTACTTACAGGTATGTGAAAAAAGGTTAATGTTAAGGTCTAGGGTAAGAAAGACAGTTGCATGCATGAACTAAGAAAGCAGCAAGATCTCTTTTTAAAGTAGCTAGTTTAATGGTGTAGAAATGATCTTTCCCAACTCTTCAAGTGTGAATATTTAAAAATATCTTATCCATATATGTATAATTTTGATCTACTTTCTAGCTGGGAAAATCTTTGGTTTCTGGACCTTGAAAAGCCTGAATCTGAAAAAAATCAAAAGGGCCTTATTGTGCATCAAATTCAAAATCCAAAATCCAAAATCAAGAAACGATTTCCTCCATAGCTCGCATTCTCAAATCCATCGCCACATTCTCGCCATTCTCGAAAAATCCGAGAGTAGAACTGCACAATATGCGGCCCCTAATTTCACCATCACTAAAGAATCAAAGCAAATATTCTATCTTTTAGTGCAATGCACACAGCAAATTAGTATTTTGGTGGTCCACTAAAGTTAGTTTAGATGTTTTCTTGTGGACTTTGCTACCATATTTTGCCTTTATTGAGCCTCAATTTTGTTCAAATCCCATTGTTAAATCAAGACATTTTTGTATTAACTCTTAAGATGCACTCACTGATTAAATCATTTGCCTGTATATGCATCCATCTTGGGCAATCTTGTATTTTCATTTTGTTGTGCCTATTTTGTTGATTCTAGATGAATCATTGATGTGATTTCTTGAATAGCTTTCAAAATCTGGAATTAGAATCCATATGTGTTTCTCAAATTTTCTGTGTGCTATAGGAAGAAATCACCTTTCGGTGTTGGTGTATTGTTTTTTCATTTGAGCTTTGATTGCTTAATCAGTAACTGATATTATCGCATTTGTACCTTTTGCAATCACTAGAACTTATGTATGCTGCGTTTCTGAAAGTTTGTGTGTTTGCAGGATAAAGTCAAGTTTCTGTAGTTGGTGTACTGTTTTTAGACTGAGGTATAATACACAATATTGTTCTTATTGCGTTTCTTCTATTTGTTTTGCTTTTAGAGGAAAATGATTAGTAATAAGAAGGAATCTTCTAAAAGTAAAGAAAGTGAAAGACAAATTAAAACGTGAACAGTGGGATAGAAAGGACAAAAGCAAGAAACATGACAAAGAGTTATATCACAGATGATATCACACCACAAAAAAAACATCTTAGGGGTGATGATCTTGAACCTACCTTTGAGAGGGGATTTTCTTCTAGAGTGAAGAGGCAAACAGTTTGAGAGAAGCAATGAAGTGAAGAAGTAGAATTGGAACCATGAACAGTGGGACATAAGATAGAAACATGACATGGAGTTGTATCAAAAACAATATCACACCACAAGAAAACGTCTTAGGGTGATGATCTTGAACCTACTCTTGAGAGGTGCTCTTTTTCTAGAGTGAAAGGACATGATTGGAACCATGAGCAGTGGGAGAGAAGCAATAAATAAAGAAGCAATAAATTGAGAAGCAATGAACGTGACATGCAGATTCACACATTAGATGATGTTGCTCCTATCACGAAGCTATCAAGTGATGTTTTAAACAAGATCCTATCTACCTTCCTACTCAAGAATATGTAGGCACTAGCCAAGTCAAGAATATCAACTTAGTGCATAATCTCAAGGTGTCGTATTAAAAAGAACAAATATATCCTCAGGCTGATATTTAGCCTAAAATTAGAAAAAGTGTGGTTGGATTAAGCATACACCATTATGAATTTCAGAAAATTTAAGTACACATTTTTTGCATAATTATTAACATACGCGATTATTTTCGTTGGTTTTAATAATATATGTTCTAGATTTTTACAAATATTAAAAAAATATAATATGTAGTAACAAATGCATCGATTTTAAAAAACATAAAAATTTTCCATAAATTTTAACCAGTAGCAGTTTGATAAATTCAAACATTTCAATTAGTATTTCTTATTAAAAATTACATAGAAAATATATGACATTAATTTTTTTAAGAAAAAAGTACTAGAACATCTATCAACTAGAATCTCTAGTTAAAAAGTACTAGTCCATAACCATAAGGCTAGAGGTCACATGTTTGTAAAACGGTTTTCATATCCGGGCCGGTTAGCCTAACTGAAATTGATCGGGTCACTCATACAATGTCACTAAGCTTTTATAGATTCAAAACTACTATGGTTAATAGAGAAACCACAAACACACAAAAGCAAGAAATGACCATCTCCCGAGTCTACTACAGAAATGATTGGCTGATTTCAATCGCAAGCCAGGCTCTCTGGTGGTATTGTTGAATTTTATAATCCACAATCTCTTGGAAAAGCTGTGAATCCAAAACACAATCTGGTCTTCCATACACCGACGCTTGAACACCAGCCACAAGCTTAGTGATCTCACGACCAGAGAAGCCTTTTGTCTTCTTTGCAACTAGTTTCTCTGATCACTTGGTTGGTTAGGTCTCCTTTAACAGTTGTAACTTCTGTGACTGTTTCTTGAATAAATGGCTCCATTAATGTTTGAGTCTTTGTCACCTTTCTTGTCTTCACCTGTTAGGTATTTGTTTTTGAGAAGCATGAAGCGTTCCTCTTCACCCGGAAGAGGGAATCGATAACTTCGTCTATCCTGGCAGTGACTGCACTGTCAAGATCGCCTGGTCTGTTTGTTGCCAGGACAAGAATAATGCCCCGTGACTGATCACCAGTTAGAAAGAGCAACGCACTCAGAGCATTGCGTTGTGCCTCATTCATATACGTGCTGTGACGTCTGCAAGAATTTGATCAAACCTCGGGAGATACCGTAAGTAAGAACTAGCCTTAGTAAGGGAAAAATGGATTGATCCTTAACTACATATACTACATTATGCATCAGAGAAGCATCAATGAAAAGCAGTAAGCCTTTACTTGTCTTCTTAGCCCAATCAAATAGTTAAAGGGCCTTTTTATCTATGTTGCCATGTGACCCATTGTCATGATGAGTCTCTTTCTTTTGAGGCAGCTAATATCGGAATTGGATTCACAAGAATTATGTTTTTGAACCTCACTCATCAGTCAGACAATTAGATAAGTCGTGGTTTTGCATATATTTGAGATTTTTGATTAGTTAACTTTATAGTCTTTTAAAGTCAAAAAGATTCTATGAAAACAATATAAATGTTCCCATCGCTCACGTGAAGTTGTTTTTCTTGTCACAAAGACAGTGAGAAACAGAGTGGATTTTATAGCTTTATGCACTTTGAACACACAACAAGCAACATGGTAGACCCATCAAACATCCAATTTTGCCATATCCCAAAAATAAGACTATGATTCACATGTTTTAGAAGATTATCCGAGATTTCACATATATATATAATTTCTTTGTCAAAATGATTGTTTGGATGTCCATTTTGATTTTAAATGCTATTTTGATCAAAGCTAGCATTTGTAAACATATAATGCTACATAAATGTTGTTAGGTTAACTTATTTACTAAAATAGTAAAAATGTTATGTTTATGATCTAAAAAAATGTTGCTGGAAATAAATATTATAATATGACTAGAACTTATGATCAATAATTCTGGTTCTGAAATTCTGATTCTGTACCAAAACTATTGTGTCAAGTTTTCCACCTTGCCAGCTTGTTACATCATCTTTTTAGGTTATTTTTTACAGGGATCCGCCGCACTCCATCATTACATGTATCAGTGTATCTAAAAATATAGTAATAGATACATGCCATTATGTACTTTTAGTTTTAGACTAGCTTTCAACTCCTACTTATTGTGTTCTACACTATAATCCACCTCTACGTGGCTGCATGTGTTGGTTACTATGCGGATAGTTTGATCGTGGTTAAGAACAAAGTGATGCGTTCTCTTAAGACTCGAAGTTGAGTGGACGAAATATGTAACTGTAGACATCTTCTGCTCGTTTTGTTGTCTAATCCTTTGTTTAATGTAAATGTATATTGTAATTGGTCTTTTACAAACCCTCTGAAACATCTATATTTTCTTGAGCCAAGAGTCGAAGCGAGTTTTTGACAGATGCAATTAAACAACACTCCATTGTTACAACTAAAACTGAACTGACTCGGTCACTTAAGAGCATCTATCTTATGAACCTTTAAATAATTTTAATTACATTTAATGCCACTATACACTAATTAATTTTAATTTTAACATTAATTATTTTTAACAATTTTTTTCTTAAAAATACCATCAATTGATTTTATTTATGGTCAATATTAATGATTGTATCAAATGTCAATTTATCCTAATGAATCTTTTTAAAACTAAACAATTAATTAATATTATCCCTAATTAATTGTATATAGATAAATTAATACAAATAAAATGGTATAAAACAATATAAATTTATTTTTACCATTTCATAAATATTAAAACCTATCAATTTTCCTATCCAAAATAAGTATTTCGTTTATACTAAATATAATTATTATTTTCAAAATATTAAATATTAACATTCATGAATAATATAAATTAACATAAAAATAATAATAATTCAAATAATAATTTACTTATTTATTATTAATAATTATATATGTGATAAAAAATCGAAAATATAAAATAACATTCAATATTGCATATAATTAATATATAATAAAAAGTAAAATAACATTCAATACAAATAATAAACTAATGTTAATATTATACTCCCTCCGTTTTTTTATAATTGACGTTTTAGGAGAAATTTTTTTGTTCCAAATTATTTGACGTTTTCAATTTTCTATGTAAGATTTATTAGTAATTAATGTTAGATGACCAATGATATTATAGCTTATATTTTACTATTGGTTGAATTGTGGTTAGGTAACAATTAATGATGTTTTTGTTTAGAAAATGATAAAAAATTAAATGTTTCTTAATCTGTGTGAATAATCCTAGAACGTCAAATAAAAAAAACGGAGGGAGTAATATTTATATCCAATAAATATATACGGTATGTTATCAAAATTTAAAATAAATACACGCATCGATCTGTGGATCAAATTCTAGTCTTAATTAAGGCTAAAATGTGTCCCCCTGATGACAACAAACATCTCCTTGGCACACGCGTGAAGTAATCTTCTATTACTACTTTCTTCTTTACCATATTTATCTCCAAGATCCACATTGTCTCCACCAACCAACATTTATTGTTCTTAACTTCTTATAACAAAATAATACTACTATATTTGAAAAAAAAAACACAAAAGTTGATTCCAAAATGTAATCAAGTAAACTAGGCAAAATAAAAATTTATCAGAAAATGGGGCTTCCCGGTGTAATATATTATACACATATGATGACTGTTGGTATGTATAATATGTCAACAAATGCTTTTGACTGGTGTTTAAAATGCTCTGTGGACCTCTTTCGTTTTGTTGGGTCACTGATCTGCGTCATTTTAGCTGGAAAGTTTCTGTTTGTGTGTTCAAATGCACTTATATTATACTTTAATCAAAAGGTGAAATTAAAATGGTAACACATTGTTAATTAAACCCTCATTTCTGTTGACAAAAAAAAACCCTCATTTCAAAATCAATTAGACCACATATTTAGAACATAACTTTTGCGGATGATAGATGTTGTTAGCGTTTTGCAACAATTATAAAAACGGTATAAATCGCTTTAAACCGCTATGAACTTTTAAAATCTAAAAATTTGTCCCAACTACCGTTTGCGGGCGGTTGCGGAAAAGTAAAAATTTTTTTTTTTTCAAAAAATAATATAAATAAAAAAATAAAAATAATCAATTAAAATTTTAAATTATAATAATATAAATATCAAAATATAGATATTATATTTTAATTTATATTATAAAAATTTAAACAAAAATATTTTCTAGAATTTTTTTTAAAAAATTAATAGTATAATATAGTTTTATATTTATTTTAATAATATGATTTCTAATATTTTTATATTTATATAAAATTTAAATATTGTTAATGTATTATTTAACCATTGATATAGTTGATAGTTAACAAGTCATAAGTCTCTCACAAACGCAATAATTTTTAACTGATATATCAGTCGTCCAAATCTCTTAATAACACTTAAAATTGTAATTACCCGCTTCGGTAAACGCCCGCAACCGCAACCCAGGTTTGTCAGGCCCTCAGTTAAAATACTCAGAGATAAGATGTTTATTTTAGAGATGAAATTAATAATATGGCTAAAAACAATCTATTTTGATTTATAAGAAGAAAAATACCACATGATAGTTTTAAAAGGTTTTTGTTACAAAATAATTTTTAAGAAAAAAATGATCAAAATAAGTTTTATTAAAAGGTGTAAAAAATATACACTTATATGCTTTGAGTTAACTAATCTAAACTTAGGATTTAGAATTATGAGTGAATTTTGGAAGTGAGGTTAAATTTTAAAATAGTTATTTAAAATATTTATTTTGAATGTTATTTTTGTGAAAAAAAATTAAAAGAGATATTTTAGATAATTGACCTTATAAGAATACACAAACTTTTTAAAATTCTAAGGTGAAGCAAATGCCTCACAATAAACTATATATATATATTAATTCACAGTGACCACTGACCATATCAATTGTTAAAAGCTTTTACGATTTGGAGGGTTTTAATCTTTGGTCAGTGTAGTGCAATATGTAATATTTATTTTGAAAGTGATGATATACTTGATTGTCATATATAAAACCAATTAAAAATATCGTTTTAGCGGTGTATATATGTAAAAATATCAACGATATACAAGTATTTGGTTTCAAATGAAAGGCTAAATAAATATCCTGTCTTTTTAATCAGTGTCTTCTCCACTACGTGCGCTGTCTAAAATTTTCTCCCTCAGTTTCGTAGATTCCTTTCTCCTCGAGAACCAAAAACAAAAAAGAAAAACCTTTTTTAATCTTTCTCATAAGAAGTGACTTCATTCTCAGGAAAAAAGGGTTTTTGCTTTTCGGGTTTAACGAAGAAAGCTTAAAATCTTTTGAATCGAAGCACCCAAAATGGGACCTCGTTGCTCTAAGCTATCTCTCTGTTGGTGGCAAACACATCACAAATCATCTCTCAACGACGCTTCTGATCTTGGTTAGTACTCTAAAGTCTTCACCTTTACCGCATTTTCATCCTCTCTCTCTCTCTCTGCTTACAAAGTTTTGAGTTTTTTTTTCTTTTAATTCCGACAGAAAACGGAACAGACGACTCGGCGTTGTTTACAGAGTTCAGCTTCGACCAACTACGAACTGCTACTTCAGGTTTCTCAACGGACAGCATCGTGTCCGAACACGGAGTTAAAGCTCCCAATGTCGTGTATAAAGGCAGACTCGAAGATGACCGATGGGTCGCTGTTAAACGCTTCAACAGATCCGCTTGGCCTGACACTCGTCAATTTCTTGTAACAAAACTCTCTTAAAGTTGATTCCTTTTGCTCATTTCCACTGATGGGTCTTATCATTAGTTGGTTACTGTAGGAGGAAGCAAAAGCTGTGGGGCAGTTGAGGAATGAGAGGTTGGCGAACTTGATTGGTTTCTGTTGTGAAGGAGATGAGAGATTGCTCGTTGCTGAGTTTATGCCTTTTGAAACTCTCTCTAAGCATCTCTTCCACTGTAAGAGGCTTTTCAAGAGATTAGCAACGCTCTCTACTTGTTTTGGTTGTTAATGTGTGATGATGATAATATGCAGGGGATAGCCAGCCAATGAAGTGGGCTATGAGGGTGAGAGTGGCTTTGTATCTTGCACAAGCACTCGAGTATTGCAGCAGCAAGGGTCGTGCCTTGTACCATGATCTTAACGCTTACAGGATCTTGTTTGACCAGGTCCACTTCTCCACCTTACCCATCATTACTCTATAAATTAATAAATGTTCATAGTCCCAACATTATTAATTTATAGAGTTTTTACTGTATTACAGGATGGTAACCCGAGACTATCTTGCTTTGGTCTTATGAAGAATAGTAGGGATGGGAAAAGTTACAGTACAAATCTGGCGTTCACACCTCCTGAGTACTTAAGAACAGGTCAGTTAATGGATGTGCGATGCAATGGCTTCAAGTTATGTGTTTGGCCTGACGAGTTGGTGTTTGTTTATTAATATCTTACAGGGAGAGTGATTCCGGAGAGCGTGGTCTACAGCTTTGGAACGCTGTTGCTAGATCTTCTCAGTGGCAAACACATACCACCAAGCCATGTAAGTGCTTAAGCACCTAAACATGGCTCAAATTTTCTTGATCTATTAGTTTCCTTCACAGAAAAAAATAGATTAAGATTCCATATGCTCTTACCATTGTTCTGCAGGCGCTTGATCTGATTCGTGGGAAGAACTTCCTAATGCTAATGGACTCGGCTCTTGACGGTCATTTCTCTAACGATGATGGAACTGATTTGGTTCGCTTAGCTTCCCGTTGTTTGCAGTATGAAGCTCGTGAAAGGCCAAATGTGAAATCTCTTGTGACCTCACTCGCTCCTCTTCAGAAGGAAACTGATGTATGTGCTCACTAGAACAACATTTTCTTTGTGTATCAACTATTCACGTCTTGTGATTCCTTGTTTACTTCAGGTTCCGTCTTATGTCTTAATGGGGATTCCACATGGATCTGCTTCTCCAAAGGAAACAACTTCGCTGACCCCTCTTGGTGATGCTTGTTCAAGACTTGATCTCACCGCCATTCATGAGATTCTTGAAAAGGTTGGATACAAAGACGATGAGGGCATAGCCAATGAGGTATGTACACAAACGCGAAGTTTCTTCATCTTCTACAAGGTCAATGGAGTGTAGAACTTACAAAGTTTCATTTGCAATGCAGCTCTCATTCCAAGTGTGGACCGACCAGATACAGGAGACTCTAAACGCTAAGAAACAAGGAGATGCTGCGTTCAAAGGCAAAGACTTTGTCACTACCATCGAATGTTACACGCAGGTACTGTCTTTAAACACTAGAAACATAATTCCCCGACAACTGAACTCAATCAGTGGTCTCTGATTGTATCTGCAGTTCATTGAAGATGGCACAATGGTATCGCCAACGGTTTTTGCAAGAAGGTGTTTGTGTTATTTGATGAGCAACAAGCCTCAAGAGGCACTTGGTGACGCAATGCAGGCTCAAGTAGTGTCTCCTGAGTGGCCAACAGCATTCTATCTTCAGGCTGCTGCGCTCTTCAGCCTTGGAATGGATAAAGACGCTTGCGAAACCCTAAAAGATGGAACTTCCTTGGAAGCCAAGAAACAGAACAATAGAAACTGAAAACTTCCAAGTGTGTATAGGTTTCTTCTCTCTCTTGCGTCTTAGATTCTGAAAACGCCTCATTGTCTTTTATGTGTTTAAGCATTTGAGCTCAGCTCATGCTGAACTTGTGGTTTCCTGTGAATCAGAGGATCTTTCTCATTTGTCCAAGATCCTTTTATCTGCTAGTGATTTTCTTCTTTGAACATAATTTAAAGAGTAGAAAAAAATAGAAACAGATTTGATTCACAGCTATCTATTCTATTACCAGTGTTCAAAGCCAAGGATGTTTGTGTCTGAAACCAAAAGAGCTAAGACCCTCTTCTTTAGGCCTGAGATTTTGAACTAAACCAAACCAATTTTTTGGTTAGAAGTTCAGCTTGATTTGGTATGTTTTCTAAAAAAAATCGGTTTTCAGTTCGGTTCAGCAATTAGTTACTTTGTTTTTACATCTAAATAGCCAAGACCCAAATCAAATTAACCAAATTTTGAACTGAAATAACCGAATTTACCTCAAATTTTAACAAAATTAAACAAAAATCTAACTGAATCAAAGACTCAAGTAGGATGTTCAAAAACCAAATACCAAACTAAACCAAACTTTATTTCGGGTAAATTTGGTAAGATTTATGTTAAACTGAACTAACCGAACTACCCATACCGAATAACCCGAACTAACCGAACCCACATGCCTACTCTTCTTGATTGCACACAACGTTTGACCAGGCCAGAGTAGAGATGAATATTATACAAGATGTAAGTAAAGCTCACAAGTGACAACAATCTACCAAAGTTTTTACAGCTACAAAACGTGTGAACGAACAATTAAGCGACAGGAGGGATTGCCAAAGCTATTGCAAGCGGCTCAAGAACAGGAGAAGAGAGAGAGCGAGAAAGAGAGGGTGGGATCATGGGATGGATGGACTTTTGTATCACTTGAGGACTTTGAAGTGAAAAAGCCAAGAAACAATGAAGGCAAAGACCATAGCGGCAAGTAAAAAGTTCATAACACGGCGACCATGCCAGATTCCCCGTGACTCTGTCTGACTCTGAGTTTGTCCTGCAGCCACTTGTGAATGTGTAGAAGCAGTGCTCTCTGGGTTTGACTGTTCCCCAGCAACGTTTATAGCCATTGCGCCGCATATCTCACATGTCCTGCTCAGATTCATAGAAACAATATGAATAATGCTAATAAGTATAATAACCTTTAGAGAAACTCTCTTCAACTTACTAAACACACAAGATTAAAATCTAAACCCGGTTTCTAATATGCCTATGAGTCTAACATAGACACAGAGTTATTAGTATAATGGTAAGAGAATCGAACTGTCCTAACAAAGGAGCTGCAAGATTCTCAGTGAAGCTTCAAAATCAAGCCAATGTGTTGAAACAAATCATAGATACCGTCTGAGACCACAAAGAATCAGGTCCAAATGTGCAGGAAAGTAAGAACATGAGACAACACATGGGAACAAAATCTGAATTATTGGTGGTCACACAAAAACTGTAGATTCAAAGTTCAGTAGAGACAATCTTTTTGAGAAGTAATCATATAGATCTCTAGAAAATCAGACAAGAAAAAAAAAACTCAAAGTACACAAAACAAATAATTTTGTTTCCTCATAAAGTTTCACACTAACTGTTTATTCACAGATTCATAATAATAATAATATTTATTAGAAAAGAAAGTGAGGATACTTACATGTTTCCTTTGATCTTGAACCAAGTTTCAGCACACTTACTGTGAGCTACACCCAAATCACCTTTACAAGAACAACCCAATTGCAAAGGCAAACCATAATACTCTTCTTCAGCATCATCTTCTCTTGCTTCATCTTCTTCTTCATCTCCTTCTTGCTCATCAGAATCATCACCTTCTTCACCTTCTTTGCTACTACTCTCTAAAGGCAGATGACAGATCCTGCAATCTCTACTTTCTTTCTTCTTCCTTTTCTTCTTTTTTCTCCTCCTCACCCTCCTCTGCTTCCCACCACTAGAATGCAGCTTCTTTGTTGGCGGCGTCACACCGCCGCTCTCTAAATCCACCTCAGACAAGGAATCCAAGTCGGAGGAGTCGCCGTGGATGCTAATTTCGACGGTGTACGGCGGCGAGTCTGAGGGATTAGCCAAATGGTGATGAGATCCAAAAGCAAAAGAAGGCATTTTTTCTTGAAGATTAGAAGCAGAGAAACCAAAGGGGTCATGGGTTTTACGAGGAAAGCAAACAAAAGAAGAAGAAAATAAACATTTAATACAAAAACAAAACAAAAAAGTTAATTTTGTCTATTTTGATAATTTTGGTTAAAGAGAAAGGAAGAAGCTTTGGACAAAACAGCAGCTTCTGTTCTGTTCCTTTTACTTATTAGTTTCTTCTTTTTTTTTGTCTGAAAACAAAAATTTTACTTCTTTTTATTGTTTTTTGTCTCCCTCAAGTTAGGAAGTTTTTTCACATCGAGTGCTCTTTTTAACTATTGTTAGATCCCGATTTGGTACGGATTCATAATCCATGATAATCTCTACATTTAATTCACTTGTTTTTTTCTTTCCATATTTTCTGAATAAGTGAATTAACTTTCTTTTCTTTCCTTTTTTTCAGTCAAAAGTAAGAGTGTTTTTCTTCATTTAAAGTAAAATAATATTTATGGAAGTTTTAAGTTAAGCTATAATCAATTAGAAATGTTACTAGTTTATCTTTATCACCTAATGTTCATTTGTTAATGTGTAACTGTTTTGTTCTGTTGACATTTAATTACAGTTTCTAAGATTTGTAGCTATAACACTAGCAAAAACGTAAAATAAAAAGCTATAGATTTAGGATTGTGTGTTTTTTTAAATGAACTGATGAAGTATATCCACTTTTAGTTTAAATTTAAGACATCGATTCACTTGAAATGCGTTTTATTTTATTATTTAGTAATTTCTTCGATTGTATTTTATTTAAACAAATAAGCTGTTTAGTACTTTACTTCTTCTTTACTTTGACTTCTTTGAATTACATTACTTCTATAGGGTTTCATGCTAACTTTAGTACATTACTTCTATATATTGTATTGTTTACCATTTAAATACTGTTACCAAAACTGGTATCCTAATAAATTCAAGTTTAAACTGATATTGAGTTGAAGCATTGTGAAATTGTTCACACATGCAATTTGATGCTCGCGTTGATAAAACTAAACATATAAATCACTGTCCAATGTCACAGAAATTACAAGAGTGTAGGGCTTCTTTGAATAGTACATACACATGAGGTCGAATTGAGAATTTTAAAAAGAAGAGGGGCATTGATAAAACTTAAGAGAAATCACTGTCAATGTCAGTAGGCGTGTCAGGCTGTAAACAATGTTGGCTAAGAGGAAACTCATTGTTTCTTTAATAATTGTTCGAAAGAAAAAATAAAAGAACACCACAAATTTGAAAAGTTATTTCGGCTTACAGCAGTACACTTGGGATTAAAAATGCATGCTTTTTCGATTGTACTATTTAGATTTGGAATTACACATGTTTTCTTTTGTAAGTACATTAAGTCACTAACTGTTTATTTTCATATCAATTAGCCTTATTCTTCAATAATGTTTGAATTTCTAGGCGAAACATGCTTTATAAAACAAAGTTAGTTATAAAATTAAATGTAACATATAAATTTCGGTTTGACTACAGTAAATTACTACTGTATTATATGACCTATACACCATATATAACCATGATTATAGACTTTGTTGACAAAAATAAATAAATATCTCCCTTAATAATTCCACAACTGTTTTATTTATTTTTTCGTTTATAGAAAATTATGTGATAAACAAAATAGTTATGAAATAAATGCAACTTTTTATTAGATATATTATATAAAATAATTGCATTTTAAAAAAATATTGTAGCTAAAATTGAAGACATGGAATAATGCGAATAACGCTAACCAACAAATGAGATGAACACCTCGTAGGAAATACTCATGTTGGATGTCAACGAGAAAGAAGAGGAGGAAAGAACATAATTGAAGAATTGGATTAGACGAGGGAAGGATTGGGTCAAGAGACTCAAGACTAATAGCTCCAACACATGTGTCATATAAGAGGAATGCAGTCGGATTCCATATCTGATACCCAATCATATATATGAGCAACGATACCCAATCATATATCATATCTAATTATAGATGATGATGATATATAACGTCTAACTTATTGTATGATATCGTTGAATAACCAAAGAGTGTGTAACCAAACTTTCAACAAAACAACAGCTTCCATAAAGTTACAAGGCAAAACATATCTGGTGGAAAAAAGACCAAAAACACTTTTGACATGGAACTAGAGTCTGGTCGGTTCTCAATGACAACATAAGTGTTAGCGACACAACTAGTAACTGGTAATTTTATTAGTTTCCTTAAAAAAAGAACAGAAGATCTACTGCAAAGCAAAACAAAACAAGTTCATACTTAATAGTAACAAGAGATGTATCTTCCAAAGGAAAAGAAACTGCAAAAGAGATGTATATATCTGAGAAGTAAGTACCCACAAACAGATCAGGAAGCTTGGACTTATGAGGCGGTTGCAGGTGTGGTCTTTGAAAGGTTTGGTATATACTTCCAGCAGCGTTTGTGAACTCCACTTATCTTCTTTGGAGCTTCCGCAGCTGGCAAGCCTGCATTTTTAGATATACCCATCTATGTTAATAGTCACATCACATGGATCGGAAGCTGCATATACATTCAAGCAACATCGTTTACTAAACGCAACCCCCTCTCAGAAAACTGAGCATCTTAGAAACAAATGTAATCAAGAAGACCATCGAGTTTCAGATAATCTTACATCATGGACAAAAAGGTTGGACATTTAAGTATTTTTTTTCCCGTAAATCATATTCAACCTTTGTAATCAATAGCGTGGAGGAGCTTAGCATTACTAAACGAAGCAAGTGATGATGCATATTATAACCAAAACTCACCATCTTTGTGAACAATCCCCCAGGCTTTGCCATGCCTCCCATCCTGAATCAAACAACAAAACCCTAATCAGCAAAGAAGATCACAATGGCTTTGTTGATGACAATGACCATTTTTATCAGCACACAGGAGAGTGAAATGGCTAGACTTTGAAGTCTTCTAATCAAACATGAATCATCATATAACCAGGACGTTAAGACAAGAACCGATAAGATAATGTCTTAAGCATAGGAGAAAAGAAAAGACAGAACCTTGTAGAGATTGATCTTAGTGATTTCATAAGAGACTCCGTTCCAGTGAGCTTTAGCCATATGGTATCCGATTCCCCAATTTGGTAAGAACTGAGCCACCTCTATTAGGTTCTTCTTCTTTCTTCGTTTTTGTTTAATCGAATCGGAGCTAGGGTTTTCGCTCGACGGAGATGCCGCCGCCGCAGAGAAATTCCTCAGGAGATTGAGAGATAGTCTGAAAGCACCGAAGGTTTCGGTTCTGGAGATTGCTCTGTTCATAAGGGTCGCCGCCATTCTCTCTCTTTCTCTCTTTTGGTCCGTCACTGATCGGCGACTGAGAGGTTTAGGAGAAAGGAAAGAGCCACGAGTTTTTGGTTTATTCACTAATTGGAACCATTATTATTACACAAATTGCAATCTGACCCCGATACTTCTGAATTTCATGAATTTTCCCATAATTAATTGTGTGATAACAAAATAACGAAAGAAAAAACTGGTGGAATAGAAATAGATTAAAATAAATCTTATATATTTCTACATTACTTAACTTATCATAAAACTTAGTATTTATGTATGGATATAATTCTAATTCATATGTTTTTTTTTATGTCTGGACAGTATTCTAATTCATACGTTTAATTACAAAAAAAAGAAGGAAGGCTAGTTATGGTACATGCAAGAAATTCAGTAATGTGTTATTTATAAAGCAGCCACAAAATAGGCACTACCACAAACTCCAAATTTGGTAGAGCTTGCATGGGAAAGACGTGGAACATGCACAAGCTACTAATATAAGAATAGGGTATGAATAACAAGTATAATTGATCTGGTACATGATCTGTGAGACCTGTACAATTCCATGGCTCTTAATATGACAAGCGTTACGTGGGGGACTGTAAAATAAAAATAAAAATAAAAGAATCAAGATTTCATCATTTCATGTACTAGATCAATTTACTTCCCCAGGACTGAGAACCATGTAATACTTAAGACTAGGGTTCTCTTGTTTCATTGTGTAAATCTGCGCTTGGTCACATATACTGTTTCTTTACTTGCGTTAAACTGTCAAAATCAAGGTCTCTCATAACTTAGCATCTGAACAGTCACTACATGGACATGTAAACTTTTTTTGACCAGATAGCATACCAAAAGCATTAAGTATGTCATGCTAATATAATTGCAATGCAAGTTGAAAATATGAAGGGAAATCTATGTTCACTCGATGATGACAACCTTAACAAAAGGCTGTTACTACATAGTATGGCGATACAAGAAGGAAACAAAATACTTATAACTCAAATTGCATAAAGTCTAATATGATAGTCCTCAATAAAAAAAGAAGAAGAAGAAGTCTGATATGATTGGTGGTGCTGGAGAATATTTCACCAGCAGTTTTTAGCCAAAATTGTTAATACTGATGATGCACAAAGATTTTCCTCTTTCTATCCTGAGCCTTTGAATCTGCTTTCTTCATTTTTGTTTTGATTACCAAATCGAGAAGAACCCGAAGGAGCACTAGCATATAAACCAAACAAACAAAAAATGCCATGTCAACTTACATTAAGCTCATAATAGCTTGATGTAGAATAGCTTTAATTAAAGACTTACATTGTATGTTTCTTCTCATTATGGTTTATCCTGGAGACCATATCCATAGACTTCTCCTGGTGCTCCTTAGCCCGAGAGTGAAAATCTGAACTCCCAACATGTTTTGTCGCCCAGTCTCCCTAAAAAGCAAAGAAATACAAAAGGATTCGTGAATAGCAAGTTGAAAATATCTTGAAAATGCTGAAAGACATTAAAAAAAAAATAGATGAAGAGGCAAATTTAAATACTAAAATCTTAGCAGCTGTTACCTTTTCTCCCATTTGCAGATTACCAAGACCTTTAAACTCACTCCTATGCAAAGCATTTTGCATATCTACCCCCTGAAGGTCCATATCCATGAGAAGGCATCCCAAGGTGTTCACTTATAGGACTTCTTGGTTTACGTCTGAACTGTTCTTCTCCCAAGTCCATGGAAGGTTCAAAGGATTTTAAAGCATGTCTTAACTCAAAACCTGTCTCATGCTTTTCATGAGTCCTAACCCATGATCTCTGGTCAAATCCTCTATCCAATGATGAATCTGCAGAACGAGCTCCAGATTTTTCAACAGTCATGAGGTAATGCTGGCGAAGATTTCTAAAATGTTGAGGTCCATCTTGGTCTAGCAAGGTAGAGTTCATTAGTGGAGTACCATTCAGAGAATGGTCATCGTTAATACCTTTTTTCTCTATTAAAAACTCTTCCCTAGATCTTCCCAGCCATCTCCAATATTTTCTTCCATCACTTGATTCTCTGGAGGCCTACTTTTCATTTCACTACCTTCCACAACAAGGCTGGACCTATGAACAAATTCAGCTGAACCAACAGTAAGCTTACCTTTAAGCTTATGGTCAAACTTAATTGTAGTTATTTCAGCAGCGCGATTCACATTATATACATCGTTAGTTGATTTAGAGGTTAACATGGGTTGAAAACATTCCATAACTGCTTCATCATCTTTATTCCCAAATATATGGATTACTTTATTTGGGCCCAATGGTGCCCAATACATCTCTTTTGGGATCTTTTGCATGTCATCTTCTTTCACAACTGGCAAGTTCGGTGCAGAATGTCCTAAGTCCCAATGGGCTGCTGTAGCAGAAAAATGGTTCATGTTTAATTGAACCCCAAGAATTGAAGTAATAGGCGGATGATTTTCCTTCAGATCTCTATGTGGATGATAGGGAATGCCTTCATGAAGCATCTGTTTATGATATATATTCGTTGTTGATGCTGCTCTATTGTTTGTCTGGTTAGGTTGAGGTGATAAAAATGCATCATGAGATTGATGCATAGCTAAACTCTGAGATTGGACATGTGGTTGAGGTTGAATATGATAGTGAGTTTGAGCCACATAATGATCTGTTGGCCGCACCTTCACATAGATTACTTGATGTTGGGGAACAAAACTCTGAAGTTGCACCGTTTGTTGTTGCATGGCGTCCCCAACATAGTTTTCGTAATATTGCTGATATGGTTGTTGATACCATTGCTCTTGAGTCACCATTCCAGGAGCTATAGCATGAACCTGAGAACTGGCTTGAGTGGTGGACCTAGCAACACTAGCCTGAGTATAAGCGCCCTGAAAGTCATTTATTACAAAAGCTATATAGATAAGAATAATAAACAAGCATTTATATATTATTGACATAAATATAAGTAACAAACTCACAAGACAAACTTGAACATGCTCTTGCCGTTGACGGTGTGCAATATTAATTCCGCACCAGCTGCACATAACAAGCGTGTTACCAAAACCACATCCGGAGCAATGGAACGAGCTATCAGCTAGAGATCCCACCCACGTGCATCCACTGCTTTGGTATAAGCAATATACCACGGTTTTGCCAATAGTATCAGCCAACATTTTATTAGACTCCACGAGTGGCTGCAAAAAAGATGACACGGCTTTAATTAACGTGCAAATAGCCAGGTGAACCAAAAAAAAAACGCAAACCAATTTTGAAAGAAGAAGACAAAACCTTTGCATATGTTTCTATGACCAAGTAACCATCATAAGGGCACGCCCTAGTGGTGCTTGCGATGTAAGTTAAACATGGTTTACAGTACAAGTGACCGCACATAGATTGAAGGGCTTCATTAGGATTGATAAGAAGTTTGCAAACAGGACAGAAATGCTCCCGGGGAAGCGATTCAATTTTCGCTAAGCGTTGAATGTCAATACCCATTTTCTTTTATTGGATTCAGATATCTCAAGGGCTGTAGTAACCTAATAACAAAAAAAGAAGCCTATGAGATATGACATCCACAAAACACAACCTGTAGCTCTCGTTTGCATGAAATCATAGAGACTTCAAAAGCATATAACTTTGCACTGACCAAACAGGTCTCACACATATGATTTCATTAACAAAGGAGATTAACCCCCAAACACACAAAGGATCACACCACACGAGAAGATATAGAGAGAAAAGACCATCCATGGGATCAAAGAAAATTAAAAAATAATTCTTTCATTCCATTTGCTTGAGTCCAACACGTAATTCGAGATCATCCGAATAGACACACACACAGCGTAGCCAATCAAAAGACTAGAGAACAATGGTTTAAGGGTTGCAAAAAGAACTTGAATCCAATCACAAAGGCAACAAAGATAAGCAGTGTGAGGATTCCTCGAGACTTACAAAATGAGGAAAGTTGACGATCACCGAGAAAAGAGAGGAAAGTTGGAGACTGGAGAATACAACCTTTCTTTGAAACTTAGACAAACTTTGAATACACAGCCAAGGCTTTTATATTTTCCATTTTCTTATTCAAAGGCTCCTTAAGGAAATATCATTAACACTTTCCAGTCCACACAATTTCTGCAATTACAGATCTAATGAAATTTAGCTAGCCAATCAGATTTTGTATTTAATAGATAAGTTAACACATTTCACAGATGACAAAATCCTGTAATTAAAAATCTAATGGAATTTAACTAGCCAGTCAGATTTTATAATTAATAGATACAAATTTCGTAGATAACAAAATTAAACACAATTGCTGCAATTACAAATTAATGGAATTTAGCTGCCAATCCAATTTTATAATTACTTGATAAGTTTAAAAATTCCACAGAAGACAAAATATATAACTAAATTTATTCAAAATTTAAAATAGCTAGATAACTTCGCGCACTTTTTTAATATCTTCTTTCTACTTTTTAAAATTCAATTACGAATTTTTTACTTGAACGTTTTTAATAATCATTTATGAATGTTAGATTAATAATAAATAATTAAAACTTCACACACTTTGAAGATGTTTTAAAATTTTATAAAATTAATTACTAATAAATTGTAGTTATTTTACAGAAAATAAATTATTTACAAAGTAGATCATTTATAGTCCTTTTTTAAAAACAATCACATTTTCTAAGGTTTTGTTATAACAACCTTAGTAAATTTGATGGAATGTCAGGGAATTATCAAAACCATCACATTACTATGACTCATACTAATGGTCAACTGAAATACATTTGTTATCTTATTGCTGAAGATTTACTTTTTGATTCGTATGTATTTTTTCAGAATGCATTTGACAGTTGTGATATTTCCAAAAATGATATGTACTCTTCCCAAAAATAAGAAAAGGTCAAATAACCATTTTAGAATTTTTTTTTTTCTAAAATCTCCAATCATGAACTAACAATAAGTTTGACCAAAATAATTCTAATTTACTTTTACTTTTGAGGAATTTGACGACATGCACATAAGAAACCATAATATAACTATATAACCGTTGAATTGAATAGGATATGATATTTATGTGTTAAGTTTTTTTTTGCCCTCTCTCACTTTCACCTTTTTAATTAATTTTATAATTTCAAAGATTACTTATTTGAATTTCTCCAATACATATAAAAAAATATATTTTTGTACATGAAATGTTTTGAATTTTGTGAGAGCAGGATGTCATCATGTGAGAATGGATATTGATGATATACACAAGACATCATTCAAGACTGATATGAATACTTAGTGATGACATTTGGACTCAGTAATGTACCTGCTACATTTCATTGTCTGATGATGCGGTTTTTAGAGAATTCTTGAAGAAGTTTGTGTTGATTTTCTTTGATGACATCCTTGTGTATAGCAACTCTTTGGAAGTGCATACATACATTTAAAGAAAGTCTTTGAAGTGATGAGAAGTAACAGATTATTTTCTACGGAGAGCAAGTGTGCATTCACGACTAATAAGATTGAATATCTTGGTCACTATATTGAAGAAAAAGGATATCTACAGATGCTAGCAAGATCAAAATTGTCTCAGAGTGGCCTAAACCTGGAAATTTGAAGCAACTTCGTGGGTTTCTTAGGTTAGCCGGTTACTACAAACGTTTTGTCAAGAATTTTAGTGCAATTGCTTTTTCCTCTTACTGCCTTGACTAAAAAATAAGTATTTGATTGGTCTGTAGAAGCTCAAGAAGCATTAGATGAGTTATAACATGCATTGTGTCAAGCATCAGTACTGGCGTTACCTCAGTTTGATAAGGCTCTTGTTGTGGAAACTTATGCAAGTGTTAGTGATATTGGCATTGTTATTATGCAAGAAGACCACCCACTTACATTGGTAGGCATTTGAAAGGTAAATAACTTCACTTATCCATTTATGAAAATGAGTTTTTAGCACTGGTATTTGCTGTTCAAAAGTGGTGGCATTACTTGATTACAAGACACTTTGTGATCAAGACTGATCAGAAGAGTCTCAAATACCTGTTGGAGCAAAGGTAGAACACTCCTACACAATAACAGTGGCTGCCTAAATGGCTTGAGTTCAACTATGAAATACAATATAGAAAAAGGAAGGATAATGTAGCAACAGACACCTTGTCTCGAGTCTATGGTGCAGAAGTGTTGCATATGGCTATGTTGGTATTGGACTATGATCTTATCAAGGAGATTCATGAAGGTTATAATCAAGATGATGAGATAAAACAGATCATTGAAAAACTGAAGAAGGAACCAGGGTCTAAGAAACATGATAGAAAGAAGCTTTGAAATTGGAGATTATGTCTTTGTGAAGCTACAGCCTTATCGCCAACAATCTTTGGTGATTAGAGGCAATCAGATGTTGTTACCAAATTACTTTGATCCGTACAAGATTATTGATACATATGGGAAAGTTTCTTACAAGCTTGAGTTACCTACAACATCTTTGATTCGTCCGGTTTTTCATGTTCCAACTTAAGGAGTTTGTGGGTAATGTCTCTGTTGCAACACAGTTACCGGTTGCAAGTTTAGATGCCTAGAGACCCACTTTTTATTCCAATGCCCTCCATAATTGCTTTATCGTCTTTATTCTCAAATATATTAAGTACTTTATCTTGGTCCGTTGATACACAATAGACCTGGTTCTGGATCCTTTGCATGTCATTATGTTTCACAGCTGACAAGCTCGATGCAGCATGTCCTAAGCCCAACTGACGTGCAGTAGCAGAAAAATTTATAGGTCGCACCCCATGAATTGGAGTCATATTCTGATCATGCTCCTGCAAAGCTATATATGGATGATAGGAAGGGCCTTTCTGATCATCTGATGATGAACTGAATCAAGTGTTGATGTATGTTGTTGTGATGAATGCATATCTAAGCTTTTAGGGACTGGGGCTTTGAGGATCGATCATATAATGATCTCTTGTTATTTAGCTTGGTAATGCAGAGACTGAGGTGAACGAACATGTGATACCTGTTCAGGAAAATGATCGTGATGATACACGCACATGTTGTTTGGGGGAGCTCCTACCTGGTTTGTCTGGTGTGACGGATGTTGCGGAAGAGGTGGCACTGAAAGGTTAGGTTGAGGAATCTGTCCAGTCCAATACGCATGTGGCTGGTTTGACTGACTCTGGTACTGCAGTTGTGGTTGAGGTTGCATCTCAGAGTGAGTTTGAGCTGATGGACTCACCTGTACATAGATTACTACTTGATGTTGATGAGTAAAACTTTGAAGTTGCATCTGTTGTTGTCATGTAGTCTCCCACATAGTTTTGGTAATACTGCTGATATGGTTGTTGATACCATTTCCCTTGAGTCAACGTTGCAGCAGCAACACCACCTTGACCTTGAGAACTGGCTTGAGAGGTAGCCATATAAGCACTAGCATGATTATAAGCGTCCTGAAAGCCATTGATTACAAAGCTACATAAAGAACAAGCATTCATATAAAAATTATGACATGAAATAGTTAACCAACTCACAAGACAAACTTGAACATGCTCCGGTCATTGACGGTGTGTAATATTAATTCCGCACCAGCTGCGCATAACACGCGAGTCACCGAAAGCACACCCGGAGAAATGGAATGAGCTATCAGCTAGAGATCCCGTGAATAAGTAACCATCATAAGGGCAAGCCTTAGTGGTGTTTGCGATGTAAGTGAAGCATGGCCTACAGTACAAGTGACCGCACATAGACTGCAGAGCTTCGTTAGGGTTGATAAGAAGTTGGCAAACAGGACAAAAATGCTCCCGGGGAAGTGATTCAATTTTGTTATGCCTTGAATGTCAAAACCCATCGGATTCAGATCTCAAGGACTCTAGTTACCTAATAACCAAAAATAATAATCAAATAAACCTATATATGAGATATACCATCAGCAAAAACAACGAATAGCTCTAGTTTGCATGAATCCATAGAGACTTCAAAAGCATATAAAACTTTGTACCAAACTGATCTCACACATATGATCTCATTAATAAAAGAGATTAACCTCTAAACACAAAGGATCACACCACACGAGAAGATAAAAGAGAGAAACAACCATGTATGAGATCAGATTAATAAAAACACACATATGATTATCAAAAAATTAAGTATTTACAAATTAGATCATTTAGGATCCTTTTGAGATTTCCACATTTTCTAATTTTTTGTTAACAACAACGCTAGTAATTTTGATGGAATGTCACGGAATTATCAAAAATATCAGATTACACTATGAATCACACTAATGGTCTATAAACTGAAATACATTTGTTATCTTATTGCAGAAGATTGGCATTTGGATCCATATGTATTTTCCTCTATTACATTTGACAGTTGTGATATTTCCAAAAATGATATATACTCTTCCAAAAAATAGGAAAAGGTCAAATTTACACTTTAAAAACTTTCTGGAATCTCCAATACATGAAGCACCAATAAGTTTGAACAAAAGATTTCCATTTTACTTTTAGAGAAGAAAAAAAACTCGGAAACTGAATGAGAAAGAAGTGAAAACCGATTTGAGAAGGACACATATGCTCAAATAATTTTTACACTAAGTTTATTTTTTGTTGTAAATTCATGAATTGATTTCTCTTCAATCTCCTTATTATAGCAATTTTCTGATCCGAATTGTCTCTTTTAAAGGGTAAAATATTGAATTTAGGGTGAATGCATATACTCTAGGCTCATATACTTTACACATGGAACTGAATCTAAGACCATTTCAAGTATTACAGGTCAAATGAACTGTAAATTTTTGTTAAACATGAATAATACAAGATTTTAAATCTTTAATTAAATAATTATGGATTTCAAATTCTTTGAATGAAGATATTGTATATACAGGAACCAATAACACTAAATTCTTAAATCTCTTACTTTAAGACATTTCAAATACAATAATTAATAACACTAGATTTTGTTAAAAGATTTAAAATCAATCATTGAATAACACTACATTATAAAATTTAGAGAATTAAATCTAAATTCACTAACCAATAACACCTCTAACTATTTTACACATTGAAGTTAAGGAAGGCAACACTGCTGTTAGCGTGTCTTAACACTTAATTATATTTATCTCTTTGCTAACTTCTCCATACTCCCATCTCTCTCCCTCCAAAATATTTCTTCTGTCAAATCAAGTTGATGATGAAGTTCCAGATTCACTTCCTATCTGTATAAGAATATATATGATTGTCAGAGAGATAATGTCTCTTTATTCACTTCCTCATTTTTTTATTTGTATCTTTTTCAAATTCAGTTGCTGACAAGATCCTCTTGATTGAAAATAGATTTGATTGTAATAAATATTTAAGAGGTAGACCATCATTTCAAATCTTCACACCTTCTTTCTTAAGATGTTATCTATATTTTATTATTATATTTGCTTATATTTTATATATAAAAAGATATATTATTTTCATATTTTGCTTTAAAATTCTTATGGCTTTATGTGATGCAAAAGTATGGATATAATTTAGATTTTTTAGCCTTTTTGTGATATATAACTTCTTACTAGAGATATTCCTTAGTTTCCTTTTAAATAACTATAAATATTAAATAAATATAATCAATTGGTAACAAATAATCTATTAAACATGAACAATTGTAGTAAGCAACTCATTATTATTTGTAGTCAAGAGCTATTTTACAAATAAGTTACATATATTAAAAGAATGAATATAAAAATATTTGCTAAAAGATATTACTCTAGGCCCACTTTTTATTTCATTCCCTCCCCCTCCCCCCCTCCCCTCCGATGTTGGATCTATGGACATATTCATCACATGCATCAATAAGCTTTCTTTTAAGCTTATGATCAAATTTAATTGTAGTTACTTTAACAGTACGGTTCACATTATATACAATGTTGGTTGAATCAAAGGTTAATCTGTAATCTAAGCCTTCCATAACTGTTTCATCATCTTTATTCTCATATATATATATATATATATATACTTTATCTTGACCCACTCGTGTACAATGTACCTACTTTGGGATCCTTTGCATGTTATCCTCTTTCACAACTAACAAGTTTGGTGACAATGTACCTACTTTGGGATCCTTTGCATGTCATCCTCTTTCACAACTAACAAATCTAGTGACGCATGTCCTAAGCCTACATACGGTGCAGTAGCAGAAAAATGGTTCATGTTTGGTTGAACCCCATTAATTCAAGTAATAGGTTGATGATGCTTCTGTAGAGCTTATATTTTTTATATAAGACTATTCCCAAGATTTTCTCAGCCATTTCCAAAACAAATTTCCACCACTTGCTTATATAAAAAGATATATTAATTTCATATTTTGCTTAAAAACTATTATATTTTTCTTATGTTTTTATGTGAAAGTATGATGCAAAAGCATGAGTATAATTTAGATGTTCTTATCATTATGTTTTATCATGTAGACCATATCCATAAACTTTTGTTGGCGCTCCTTGGTCTGAGAGTGAAAATCTGAACTTCCAACATATTTTGTCGCCCAATCTCCCTAAAAAGCAAAGAAATACAAAAGGTTACGTGAAAAGCAAGTTGAGAATATCTTGAAAATGCTGAGAGATAGTAAAAAAAAAGATGAAGAGGCAAATTTAAATGCTAAAATCTTAGCAGCTGTTACCTTTTCTCCCATTTGCAGCACTTATAGGATTTCTTGGTCTACGTCTGAACTATTTTTCTCCCAAATCCATGGAAGGTTCAGAGGATTTTAAAGCATGTCTTAACTCGAAACATGTCTCATGCTTTTCATGAGTCCTAACCCATGATCTTTGGTCAAATCCTCTATCCAATGATGAATCTGCAAAACGAGCTCCAGATTTTTCAGCAGTCATGAGGTAATGCTGGCAAAGATTTATAAATTGTTGAGGTCCATCTTGGTCTAGCAAGGTAGAGTTCATTAGTAGAGTACCATTCAGAGAATAATCATCGTTAATGCCTTTTTCTCTATTAAAAGACTCTTCCCTAGGTCTTCCCAGCTGTCTCCAACAATTTCTTCCATCACTTATTTGTTTGGAGGCTCATTTTTCATTCCATTGCCTTCCACAACTTGGACCTATGAACAGATTTAAGCTTATGGTCAAACTTAATTGTAGTTACTTCAGCAGCACAATTCATATTATATACATCGTTAGTTGATTTAGAGGTCAACATGGATTGAAAACATTTCATAACTGCTTCATCATCTTTATTCCCAAATATATGAATTACTTTATTTGGGCCCAATGGTTTCCAATACATCTCCTTTGGGATCCGTTGCATGTCATTTTCTTTCACAACTGGCAAGCTCGATGCAGAATGTCCTAAGTTCACATGGGCTGTTGTAGTAGAAAAATGGTTCATGTTTAGTTGAACCCCAAGAATTGAAGTAATAGGCTGATGATGTTCCTTCAAATCTATATGTGGATGATAGGAAAGGCCTTCCTGAAGCATGTGTTTATGATCTATATTCGTTGTTGATGCTGCTCTATGGTTTGTCTGGTTAGGTTGAGGTGATAAAAATGCATCATGAGGTTGATGCATAGCTAAACTCTGAGATTGGACATGTGGTTCAGGTTGCATATGAGAGTGAGTTTGAGCCACATAATGACCTGCTGGCCGCACCTTCACATAGATTACTTGATGATGGGGAACAAAACTCTGAAGTTGCGCCGTTTGTTGTTGCATGCCGTCCCCAACATAGTTTTCGTAACATTGCTGATATGGTTGTTGATATCATTGCTCTTGAGTCATCATTCCAGGAGTTACAGCCTGAACCTGAGAACGGGCTTGAGTGATGGACCTAGCAACACTAGCCTGAGTATAAGCGCCCTGAAAGCCATTTATTACAAAAGATATATAGATAAGAATAATAAACAAGTATTTATATATTATTGACATAAATATAATTAACAAACTCACAAGACAAACTTGAACATGCTCAGTTGTGATTCGTATATATTTTCCTCAGAATACATTTGGCAGTTGTCATATTTCCAAAAATGATATCTACTCTTCCCAAAAATAAGAAAAGGTCAAATAACCATTTTAGAAACGTTTTAGAAAAAAATCTTTCTAGAATCTCCAAATCATGAACTAACAATAAGTTTGACAAAAATAATTCCAATTTACTTTTACTTTTGAGGAAATTGGCGCACATAACAAACCATAATATAGTTGACAAAAAAATAAAACTAAATAACAAACCATAATATAACTATATAACCGTTGAATTGAATAGGCTATGATGTTTATGTGTTAAGTTATATATTTCTCTTTCTCACTTTCACCTTTTTAAATTAATTTTATAATTTCAAAGATTACTTATTTAAACTTCTTAAATACATATAAAAATTGTACATGAAATGTTTTGAATTTTGTGAGAGCACGATATCATCATGTGAGAATGAATATTGATGATATACACAAGACATCACTCAAGATTCACAATGTACATTATGAATACTTAGTGATGTCATCTGGACTCACTAATGTACCTGCTACATTTCACTGTCTGATGATGCGGTTTTTAGAGAATCCTTGAGGAAATTTGTGTTGCTTTTTTTTTTTATGACATCCTTGTGTATAAGAACTCCTTGGAGGCGCATACAGATTCATCTAAAGAAATTCTTTGAAGTAACATATTATCTGCTAAAAATAGCAAGTGTGTTCGAGACTAATAAGATTGAATATCTTGGTCACTATATTGAAGAAAAATGATATCTACAGATCCTAACAAGATCAAAATGGTCTCTGAGTGGCCTAACCTTGCGAATTTGAAGCAATTTGTGGGTTTCTTGGGTTAGCCGGTTACTACAAACGTCTTGTCAAGAATTTTAGCACAATTGCTCGTCCTCTTATTGCATTGACTAAAAATAATATTTTTTTACACTCCAAGACACATTTTGTCTTTGGAATTACACCATCAAACAGTTCCCACTTGGGGAGCACATTATGTCTGTCTAAAGTCTTCTTTGCCCTCTACACAAGACTGACCTAACTAAAGCAGTACTAACCACGGTTCAATATTTTCTTATTTTTTTAAGTTTGGCCAGACAAAACAAAGCAATTGACTCTTCTCTCTTTCATGTTACTTGATTTTCCCCAATTCAAAAAATCCCTAATTTCTCTCGATCTGTAACCGACGAAGACAAAAGACAATGGCGAAAAAGAACTCCAAGTCATCTCAGACGAAGGTGAAGAAGAAGTCTGGTGCTTCCCCGAATTCAGACACTCCGCCGTCTTCCTTAGGTTAGATAACGGGACAACTCTACACCGCCAGGCTTCTGTAAACATGGACAAACATCCTGATGCAAATTCAAATGAAACCATCCACACCCCAACTGTCCATCTATCTGCTGACCCCAACATTGTCTCTGCCAAGAATTTGAAGGACACTGAGCTGACTTCTGATGACCTCAATCCCACTCACCAGGTCTAGTTCAATCATTACTGCTTTCACATAGAAGTAAAACTAATGGTTCAATTTAAATAAGACTTCGTCCATGTTCTCATTGTAGGATGTGGATGCTATGGAAAACAACACATCCACCGAACACAACTCACCTGTCCACAGTTCAGAAATCGACCATATGGATCATGTTTTTGTCTCTGATATGGTCACTGAAGGCCACCAGGTGATGTCCCCCGCAGCTATGTCCTCTAATTCAGACCACAAGTTTAACTTTTTTATTGTTTATCACGTTAGGATGCGAAGGCGTTGGATCACGACACAGTCATTGTTCCCGACTCACGGGACCACAAATCACATGACGACGGGGTTCATGTTGTTAGGACTACAAACAACGTGGACAACGAGGTGGTCACGGATCAGATGAATGTCGCGGACAACCATCCTCACGCCATACGACGAAAGCTAGATAATGATGAGTTGCAGAAATGTCAAATATTGTAAAGCAAAAAGACACAGAAAAATCACCTTCCTCACGCCGTGCTCTTTCTCATGAGATGTCTGAAGCTTCTTGCATTTATGAGCTTACCTACTTTTTTTAAAGAGAGCAATCTTGACCATTGGATCTGTATCAATCTAACGGTTCATGTATGTCTCCCAAACCAAAGCAAAAATCTTAAAGGAAACACGTTCCCCTCTTTGGTCCCCACACACTCTTATTATATTAATATAACAAACTCATCTCTTCCTCAGCTTAACTAGAGGGCAAGGGTATAGTGGTATAAATACATAGGGGGAAGAGAGAAGAAGTGTGCCCCAAGTGGCAATTGTCTAATGATGCAAATAAAAAAGAAAATAGTGTCTGATTTCGTAATCAACTCAAAAAATAAGCATTGGATTGGTCTGTAGAATCTCAAGAAGCATTAGATGAGTTATAACATGCATTTTGTCAAGCACCAGTATTGGCATTACCTCAGTTTGATAAGGCTTTTTTGTGGAAACCGATGCAAGTGGTAGTGATATTGGCATTGTTCTTATGCAAGAAGACCATCCACTAGCTTACATTAGTAGGCATTTGAAAGATAAAAAACTTCACTTATCCATTTATCAAAATGAGTATTTTAGCACTGGTATTTGCTGTTCAAAAGTGGTGGCATTACTTGATTACAAGACACTTTGTGATCAAGACTGATTAGAAGAGTCTCAAATACCTGTTGGAGCAAAGGTAGAACACTCCTATACAATAACAGTGGCTGCTTAAATTTCTTGAGTTCGACTATGACATACAATGTAGATAAAGGAAGGATAATGTAGCAGCAGACACCTTGTCTCGAGTCTATGGTGCATAAGTGTTGCATATGGCTATGTCGATATTGGACTATGATTTTATCAAGTATATCATGAAGTTTATAATCAATATGATGAGATAAAACAGATCATTGAAAAACTGAAGAAGGAACCAGGGTTTAAAAAGCATTACTCTTGGGTACAAAATATTTTGAGAAGAAAATGTAAGATTATTGTTCCTGCAATTATTGAGTTGAAGAATAAGATCTTGGAGTGGTTACATGGTTCTGGTATTGGGGAACATCCAGGAAGAGATGAAACAATGCAAAGAGTGAATACATTATATAAAACATTTATGATCAAATTTAATGTAGTTACTTAAGCAACACTATTGACATTATATACATCGTTGGTTGAATCAAAGGTTAACTTGGAATCTAAAACTTTCGTAATTGTTTCATCATCTTTATTCCCATAAATATGATTTACTTTATCTTGGCCCAATGGTGTCCAAGATACCTTATTTGGGATCCTTTCATGCCATCCTCTTTCACAATTGGCAAGATCGGTGCAACATGCCCTAAGCCCGAACGCGGTGCAGTAGCAGGAAAATGGTTCATGTTTGGTTGAACCCTAAGAATTGAAGTAATAGGTTGATGATGAAGCAGTTACGAAAGGTTCAAATAATGTGGTTGAATCAAAGGTAAACTTGGAATCTAAACCTTCCATAACCGTTTCATCATCTTTATTCTCATATATATAAATTACTTTATCTTGTCCCACTAGTGTCCAATGTACCTGCTTTGGGATCCTTTGCATGTCATCCTCTTTCACAACTAACAAGTTTGGTTATGAATGTCCTAAGCCTACATGCGGTGCAGTAGCAGGAAAATGGTTTATGTTTGGTTGAACTCCATTAATTTAAGTAATAGGTTGATGATATTTCTGCAGAGCTTATATTTTTTTATAGAAAAAGATATATTATTCTCATATTTTGCTTAAAAATTATAATATTTTTCTTATGTTCTTATGTGAAAGTATGATGCAAAAGCATGAGTATAATTTAGATGTTCTTCTCATTATGTTTTATTCTGTAGACCATATCCATAAACTACTGATGGCGCTCCTTGGTTGAGAGTGAAAATCTGAACTTCCAACATGTTTTGTCGCCCAGTCTCCCTAAAAAGCAAAGAAATACAAAAGGTTACGTGAAAAGCAAGTTGAAATTATCTTGAAAATACCGAGAGATAGTAAAATAAATAGATGAAAGCAACACTAGCCTGAGTATAAGCGCCCTGAAAGCCATTTATTACAAAAACTATATAGATAAGAATAATAAACAAGCATTTATATATTATTGACATAAATATAAGTAACAAACTCACAAGACAAATTTGAACATGCTCTTGCCGTTGACGGTGTGCAATATTAATTCCGCACCAGCTGCACATAACAAACGTGTTACCAAAACCACATCCGGAGCAATGGAACGAGCTATCAGCTAGAGATCCCACCCACGTGCATCCACTGCTTTGGTATGAGCAATATACCACGGTTTTGCTAATAGTATCAGCCAACATTTTATTAGACTCCACGAGTGGCTGCAAAAAAAGTTGACACATCTTTAATTAACGTGAAAATAGCTAGGTGAACCCAAAAAAAAACGCAAACTAATTTTGAAAGAAAAAGACAAAACCTTTGCATCTGTTTCTATGACCAAGTAACCATCATAAGGGCACGCCCTAGTGGTGCTTGCGACGTATGTTAAACATGGTTTACAGTACAAGTGACCGCACATAGATTGAAGAGCTTCATTAGGATTGATAAAAAGTTTGTAAACAGGACATAAATGTTCCCGGGGAAGCGATTCAATTTTCGCTAAGCGTTGCATGTCAATACCCATTTTCTTTTATTGGATTCAGATATCTCAAGGGCTGTAGTAACCTAATAACTGAAAAAAGCTTATGAGATATGACATCCCCAAAACACAACCTATCATTGAAAAACTGAAGAAGGAACCAGGGTTTAAGAAGCATTACTCTTGGGTACAAAATATCTTGAGAAGAAAATGTAAGATTATTGTTCCTGCAATTATTGAGTTGAAGAATAAGATCTTGGAGTGGTTACATGGTTATGGTATTGGGGGACATTCTGGAAGAGATGAAACAATGCAGAGAGTGAATACATTATATACAAAATTTATGATCAAATTTAATGTAGTTACTTCAGCAACACTATTAACATTATATACATCGTTTTTGAATCAAAGGTTAACTTGGAATCTAAAAATTTCGTAAATGCTTCATCATCTTTATTCTCATATATATGATTTACTTTATCTTGGCCCAATGGTGTCCAAGATACCTTATTTGGGATCCTTTCATGCCATCCTCTTTCACAACTGGCAAGATCGGTGCAACATGCGCTAAGCCCGAACGCGGTGCATTAGCAGGAAAATGGTTCATGTTTGGTTGAATCCTAAGAATTGAAGTAATAAGTTGATGATGAAACAGTTACGAAAGGTTTAGATGCTCTTTGCTAACTTCTCTCTACTCCCCTCACTCTTCCTCCGAAATATTTCTCTGTCCAAATCAAGTTAATGATGAAGATCAAGATTTGCTTCCTATCTTTATAAGAATAAATATGATTGTCAGAAGGACAATCACGTCTCTCCATTCTTTTTCTCATTTTATTATATGTATCTTCTTCAACTTCAGCTGTTGAAAAGATCCTCTTGATTGAAAATAGATCTGATTGTAATAAACATTTAATGGGTAGAACATCATTTCAAATCTTTACACCTACTTTCTTAAGTCATTATCTATATTTTATTCTCATATTTACTTATATTTTCTATGTAAAAAGATATATTATCTCATATTTTACTCAAAAATTCTTATATTTTGCTTATGTTTTTTATGTGAAATTATGATGCAAAAGTATTGATATAATTTAGAGGTTTTTTTAGCCTTTTTGTGATATATAACTTCTTATTTGTGATATTCATTTGTTTCATTTTAAACCACTATAAAATTTAATAATCAATAGGTAATAAATAATTCATTAAAAACATTGTAGTAAGCAACTCTTTATTATTCGTAGTCAAGAGCTATTTCAAAAATAAGTTACAAATATTAAAGGAATGAACATAATGATATCTGCTCAAAGATATTTATCTCCTAAAAGACTCTTTCGTATGCCTTTCAGCCATTTCCTACATTTTCTTACATCATTTGCTTGTCTAGAGAACAACTTTTTATTCCCCCCCCCCCCCCAACAATGCTGGATCTAATGGGCAAATTCAATAGAAACATCAATAAGATATCTTTTAAACTTTTGATCAAATTTAATTGTAGTTACTTCAGCAGCACGATTCAGCGTTAAGGTTGAAATCAAAGGTTAACCTGAAATCTAAACCTCCCATAACTGCTTCATTATCTTTATTCCCATATATGAATTACTTTATCTTGGTTCAATGGTGTCCAATATACCTGCTTTGGGATTATTTGCATGTCATCCTCTTTTACAGTTGGCAGGCTCGGCGCAGCATGTCGTAAACCCACATGCGGTGCAGTAGTAGGAAAATAGTTCATGTTTGGTTGAATTCCAAGAATTGTAGTAATAGGATGATGATGCTCATACAGAGCTATATGTGGATGATATGAGGGGCCTTCCTGATGCATTTGTTTATGATTTACATTCATTGTTGATGTTTCTCTATGGTTTGTCTGGTTAGGTTGAGGATTAATTCCAGTCCAAGATGCATGTGGCTGGTTCTACAAATACTAACCAATATTGTTTTGTGCCAGACTATCGTGAATAGTGTTGCTCTGAAGTGATAAAAATGCATCATGAGGTTGATGCATAGGTAACAAGGTAGGGTTCATTAGTCAGAAAAAGATTATCTTTGATGTTTTTCTCTACTAAAAGACTATTCCCTAGGTCTTCCCCGCAATTTTCTTCCATAACTTGCTTTTCTAGAGGCCCATTATTTATTTCATTTTTCTCCACAACAATGTTGGGTTTATGGACGACTCATCACAAACATCAGTAAGCTTTCATTTAACGTTATGGTTAAATTTAATTGTAGTTACTTCATCATCACGGTTTACACCATAGACAAATTCTAAGATTAACATTGTTTGTGACCTTTCCATTATTTCTTCATCATCTTTATTGCCATAAATATGAAGTACTTATCTTGGCCTTATGATACCCAACGTATATGATTTTGGATCCTTTGCATGTCATCCTCTTTCGCAGTCAGCAAACGCGGTGCAAAATTTCCTAAGCCCACCTGCGGTGTAGTAGTAGAAAATGGTTCATGTTTGGTTGCACTCCAAGAATTAGAGGAATAGACTATTGCTCCTGCAGAACTAGTTATGGATGATATGAAGAGCCTTCATGATGGATCTGTTTATGATCTATACTTGTTCATGATGTTGCTCTATGTTGTTGTGGCAATGAAGGATTTGGCAAGGGTTGTTGTGATGAATGCATATATGAGCTTTCAGGGACTGGAGCTCGTTACCTGTTCAGGAAATTGATCTTGATGAAATTCGAGCATATTGTTTGGGAGAGCTCCTACTTGGTTTATTTGGTTATGTTGAGATTTTTTTCGAGTCCAAAATGCATTTGGCTGGTTTAACTGACACTAGCCAATAATGTTTTGTGTCATTCTATCATGAACAATGTTGGCATGTAGTGATGGAAATGCATCATGATTTTGATGCATAGCTAAACACTGAGATTGGACATGTGGTTGACGTTGTATCTAAAGCCATTCAAAATATTTCAAGTTAAATCAATTATAATTTTTTTATTGAATATGAATAACACAAAATTTTAAATCTGTAAATGAATAATAATGGATTTCAAATTCTTTTAATTAATAGATTGTATATAAAAGAACTAATAACACTAGATTTTTAACTCTTGTACTTAAGATATTTCAAATACAATATCTAATAACACTAGATTTTGTTAAAAGATTTTAAATCAATCATTGAATAACACTACATTATACAATTTAGAATGCTAAATCTAAATCCACTAACCAATAACACCCCTTGAATAGTTTACGCACTGAGGTTGAGAAGGCAACACTACTATCAGCATGTCTTAACGCTTTTAGATTTATCTCTTTAGTAACTTCTCTCTACTCCCATCACTCTCCCTCCAAAATATTTCTCTCTTCATATCAAGTTGATGATGAAGATCCAGATTCACTTCCTATCAGTATAAGAATAGATCTGATTGTCAGAGGGATAATCACGTCTCTCCGTTCTCTTCCTCCTTTTCTTATCTATATCTTCTTCACTTTAGCTGCTGGCAAGATCCTCTTGATTGAAACTAGATCTGATTGTAATAAATATTTAATAGGTGGACCATCATTTCAAATCTTCACACCTACTTTCTTAAGTTGTTATCTATATTTTATTCTCTTATTTGATTATATTTTCTATGTAAAAAGATATATTATTCTCATATTTTACTCAGAAATTCTTATATTTTTATGTGAAAGTATGATGCAAAAGTATTGATATAATTTAGATTTTCTTTTAGCCTTTTTTTGATAGATAACTTCTTATTGGTGATATTCCTTAGTTTCATTTTAAATAACTATAGTAAATAGGTGATAAATAATTCATTAAACAAAAAAAAATTGTAGTAAACAACTCTTTGTTACTTGTAGTCAAGAGATATTTTACAAATAAATTACTGATATTAAATAAATAAATATAAGAATACTTGCTAAAAGATATTTCTCTACTAAAAAGACTTTTTCTTAGTTTTTTCCAGCCATTTCCAACATTTTTTTTCTATAACTTGTTTGCCTAGAGGCCCACTTTTTATTTCAAAATCTTTTTTCTATCACTTGCTTGCCTAGAGGTCCACTTTATTTGGGTCCAATAGCGTCCAATGTACTTGTTTTGGGATCCTTTGTATGTCATCCTCATTCACAGCTAATAAGCTCGGTGCATTATGTCCTAAGCCCACATGTGAGAAGCAACAGAAATATCTTCTTTATCAAAGAAACAAAAGAACAATATCCTCTTGTTTTATTGATATATAAATATAAATAATTATTTAAATAAATAAATAAAATAAAAATATATTTATTTTTGAATTTTAGAATTAAATTTTTCAAATTGAATACTTTTACAAAAAAAAAATCAATTTTTTTTCAAATTGTTTTTTGAAAGTAAAAAATTCTTTTTGAAACTATTTAAAAAAACATTATTTTTAGCATTTATTTATTTATTTATTTTTAAAAATCCTAAATCCTACCATTCCAAACACTCCCTCAAATCTAAAGAGGGGGAGAATTTCAAGTTTATCACATTGATTGTATCATTATTCGTGTTTACTTTCATTAAATGAACATTTTCATAAACATCTTCTTCATTAAAGAAGAAAAAGATATTTATACCCTTGTTTTACAGGTATATATATAAATATAAATATTATTATAAAAAATAAATAATAAATAATTTTTTTCTTTTACAGTTTTAAAATTCAATTTTTTTTATAAAAAAAGCTTTTGAAGTTTTTTCGATTTTTCTTTTATTTTTTTTTACTTTTTCTTTTCGAAATTAGTTACTAAAATTTTAAAATAAACAATTTTAAAAATAGTTTCAAAAATATTTTCAAATTTCAAAAAGAAATTTGAAAAAAACATAGAAAAAAAAAGTTATCAAAAATTTGAATTTGAAAACGTTTAATTTGAAAACAGTCAAAAAATTATTTGTCTTTTTAATTAAATTAATTTTTCTATTTATATATCTATAAAGTAAAAATATAAGGGTCTTTGCTTCTTTAATGAAGATGATATTTGTGAAAAAATGTCTCTTTAATAAAGGTAAACAAGAATAATAGTACAATCAATATGGTAAGCTTGAAATTTTTCTAAATCTAAATTTAAATCTAAATTCTAAGTCTAGACTAGTTAACACTAAAAATATAAATGTCTATTTTTCCTTTAAAACTAAAGGTAAATTTGGTTAAAATAAACATAAAATTGGTATTAAGAAAGTGGTAGTTTAGACAATTTTTCATTTTCTTTTAGCTTTTTGTGATATATAAATTCTTATTGGAAATATTACTTAATTTCACTTTAAATAACTGTAAATGTTAATAATCAATAGGTAATAAATAATTCATTAAACAAAAAAAAAATTAGTAAGCGACTTTCTATTATTTGTAGTCAAAAGTTGTTTACAAATAAGTTACATATAGTAAAAGAAGGGAAATTGCAATTTTATCACAAATTTGATATCACTTTGCAAATTTACATTTAATGAATAATAATTTTCAAAAATACCTTAATTTTGATGAAAATAAAATTAATTAATTTTTCTAAATATTTATAAAAAAAATTAGAAACTCAACCTCACCCCTTTAACACTACACCCTAAACAGTAATCATTAAAATGTAAACCCAAATGTTAATATATTTTTGATAATGTGTATTTTTGCAAAGTGATACTTAACTTATATTATTTTTGGCAATTTCTCTTAAAAAGAATGAATATAAGAATACTTTTACTATGAATGTGATTTTATCAAACTATATGTTATTTTAGGCTTGATTTCAGGAGTTCGTTCTTATAAATAGTTGGAGGAAGGGTAGAAGTATTCTTGAGAACTTATAACCAATTAAAAATGAAATTAATCATTAATATAATTTATTTATTTTGTAAATAATATATCAGTATATGAGCACAAAACAATTATCTAAATGCAATGACTCATAACACTCTTTTTTGTGTGCACAGACTCATAACAGTCTAGAAATTAATATATTGTGTATATGAAAAGATCATATGGATCATTTACCTTAATTGTCTTGGCAGGTAATATTGTTGTTTCTGTTAAACTAGATGAGCTTCTAACTTAAAATTAATTTGTGATAATTGGATTAACTTATCTATCTTATATACTAGTTAATATCCTTTCTAATTTTTGATGTGAGACACATTGTGTTTAATACGCCCCCTTGAGATGATGGTTGTTTGATCGTCAATCTCGGAATGTTCGGAGAATGATTGATAGGTCATCTTTGAGACATATCAATGAGGATCGGTTTGGACTTTTTATCGGAGGCTTTGATACATTTTTAAACAAGATGGACTTCTAACTTAAATCAATTGGTGATAGGTGTACTGATCAATCTATTTTATATAATTTCCGATGTGGAATATTTTGTGTCTAATAGTTTCCTTTGCCAATAGTTTCTCTCCGCATGGAATATCAACATGCATGCCTTAAGATTTCTAAAGCAAAAACCATGTTTACTCAAGTATATGAAACTGAATATATTTTTCTTTTTTTCAGCTTTTTTTTTTTTTTCATTTCGTTTGTTCTTCTTGTTTACTAGATGAGATCAATAATAAGTAACTGAATCATGGCATGTAGATGAGGGAGTGTGTAATGAAATTCCATGTTTTGCGTTTCTGGCGTAGGTGAGCCAAAGGCTATTCCATGGACGAACATTTCTCCTTTGAAATCTGCTGATGATGCTTGGTGTCACTTGGATGGTCATCGGGCGATGTTGTTGCTTGGCAGGGCCGGCTCAACATTTATTTGCGCCATGGGCAATTTATTTTTTAAGTTCTTAATATTTATGTTTATTTAAATTTAAATATTTTTTTATTTTTGATAATCTTTTTATAAAAATTGTGATGAAAACAACATGTAAGACATTTTTTGGGTCTTTTTGTCAACCAAATTTATTAAATATTTAAATATTTCTATATAAATATGTATATTTTGTATATATAAATTATTGGACCTTTTAATTATCAAAATACAGGGGACGCAAGTTTGAACGTACCGCTTGTCCCCATTTTAGCTGGCCATGTTGATGTTACTTGGCCGACCAACAAATAGGGTTATAAGAAGAGTTCTTAGGCAATTGACTTACTCTAAACTCGAAGCTATGAGACAAATACTCTCCAACACCAACTGTTGTTTGCCATTCACACACAGCATATTTTCTTTTGTTCTATAATCCATATACTTGGATGTATCAGTAAATAATTTCTATTCGCAGAAATAAAGAAATAATTAAAAAATGTGTATCCTTTGGAAATCAACCTTAATGAGCGTATCAAACTAGTGCATAGTACATAGTTGGTAACCTATATAAAGGGTGTCAAAATTCTGATTCTGAATTCAAATGTGTTATATCGAAGATGGTTGCAGTTCCAATATAGAATCCATTAAAACAAAATCGCCCCATTAATAATTGTAATATGCAAAAATAAGGCTAGTCTAACTTTTCAACAATCTATTATAGAAAAAAAATAGAGGTGGATTTGAGCAGTTTTATCTTTAAATATTATTATAAAAATAAAAATAGCATTGGATTGGAAATGTTATTAGTGAATGTAAAACATGAGTTTCTTCAAATTTGTCCGAAGGATAACAATCTTCATGAATGTCATGTCTCTTAGGGCATCTCCATCCCCACTCCATAATTTACTCCAAAATGGAGTAAAAATTGAGGGATGAACAAAAAATAAAATATCACTCTATAAATGGAGTGATGTTTTTATTTTTTACTCATTACTCAATTTTTAAGTAAAATAGAGTAAATTATGGAGTAGGGATGAAGATGCTCTTACAGAACTAGTTTGCTCATGAGCCTTTTTTAGAATCTTCCCATCAGGAAACAAAATCTTTGTTCTACATGTCATTTGATTGATATTTATTATTTACAATAGGTTAAGACGGAATATTTTTTTCCTTGTTGAGAAAGAAAGACTAATGTAACTTGGTTCAATCAAAATAGGTTTTTTGAGGTCAGTGAATGAAGAAAAGTGAACTCTTTAAATGTGAATGAATGGTGTGTTAATTATCTTCCATATATGGCTTGTTGCGTTACTTGTTGTTCTTCTCAAGGATCTGATAATTGCGTGTGTCTGTGTTGTTTACGTTGCTATGCTTCTCAAGGATTCATGACGAGGCGGTGTGTGTCTATGCACTGCACAATTTGTTCTTGCTATTTCAGTCCAAGATCAAATATATATCTGATTATTTAATTGGTCCAGGGAGATCTGATGTCAACATGGTTTGCAACTCATGGCACTGATAGAATATGCCAACAAGCTCATCCGATATTCTTGGATCCCATAAGTTTGTTATATTAGTTCCCCTGTAATAGTGCAACAGCTGAACTACTTCGTGTGTATATATTGACATTGTATGATACATTGATAAGAGGGGAATATATTTGATTATATGGTATCAGAGCTACAGGTTTTGAGACCTCTCCTTTCTCTCTGATTTTTCTTTCTTCTCTCTTCTGATATTACTCCCTCCCTCTTTATCTTTTCTCGTCATTCTCCTTCTATTTTTCCTTTTCCATGGCTGCTACTCCTCCTCCTGTAAAAGAGAGGGCTTTCGGAGTCACCAACATCAAATCGCATATTCCTATTATCTTGGACTTTGATGATCATAACTATGATGCTTGGCGTGAGCTCTTTCATACTCATTGTCTTGCGTTTGATGTTGTCGGCCACATCGACGGAACCAGTCTCCCAACTGATGCCAATGACGCACCTTGGATAAAGCGTGATGGCTTGGTCAAGCTTTGGCTCTACGGAACGCTCACTCAACCTCTGTTCCGTTCCACATTTAAGCCTGGCGGCACTGCTCGTGACATATGGGTGCGGATTGAGAATCAGTTCCGGAACAACAAGGATGCGCGTGCGTTACAACTGGATCACAATCTACGCACCACTGAGATAGGAGATCGATCTGTTCATGAGTACTGCCAAACTCTCAAATCCATCTCCGACCTGTTAGCCAACCTGGATGCTCCAGTACCTGATAGAACTCTTGTTATGTACCTACTCAATGGTCTAAACGAGAAATTTGATAACATCATTAACGTTATCAAACACAAAGATCCCTTTCCGGCGTTTGACGATGCCAAAACCATGCTGCTAAATGAAGAAACACGTCTTAAACGTGGTCACAAGACACCAGCAGCAACCAACAGCGCTTCGTCTCCCACGGTTCTCACTGTCTCCACCGAGAAACCACAGCAGCAGAAGTTCAACAGAGGAAACCGCAAGCAGAATCGAGGACGCGGTCGCGGTGGCTTCAATCAACGGCCTTGGAACAACAACTGGAACCCTCAGTGGCCGCTACCATACTATCAAGTTCCCATGCAGCAGTGGCCGGCGTTTCCAACTCCTTGGGCTCAGCAAAACGTCCGAGGAATCCTTGGAGCACAACCTACACGTCCTGCTCAAGCTCAGTTCGCCGATGCTCCTTTCCAACCTACAACCGATTTCGCCCAAGCCTTCAACACAATGACAATTGCCGATCCCGGCGCCGCGAACTGGTATATGGATTCAGGAGCAACGGCACACTTGGCATCCTCTTCAGGTATGCTAAACTCTGTTCTTAAAGACTGCACCGGAAAGACAGTCATAGTTGGTAACGGTTCTCAAATTCCCATTACTTCTTTTGGCTCTACTACTATTCCCACAAACTATCGTCCTCTTTCTTTACAAAATGTTCTTGTTGCTCCAAATATTATTAAAAATCTCATCTCAGTACGTCGGTTTACTAATGACAATTGGTGTTCTGTTGAGTTTGATCCCTTTGGTTTTTCAATAAAGGATCTCAACACCAGGAGAATTCTACTCCGCAGTGACAGTGATGGCGAGCTCTACTCTCTTCCAAGTCATTTCAATAAACCGGCTACTGCTCCTCTTGCTCTCATGACCGCAGCCTCTTCTTCACTTTGGCACAAAAGGCTCGGACATGTCAATAAGGCTTCTCTTCAATCTTTGATTTCTTCAAATTCTATCTCTTGTAATAAAAAGGTTTCTCACAACATTTGTGAAGCCTGTCAGTTGGGTAAACACTTGAAACTTCCATTTTATGAATCAAAATCTATTGTTTCTTCACCTTTTGAGTTGATTCATTCAGATGTTTGGACATCACCCATTCCGAGTATCAGTGGAATATGTTATTATGTTTTGTTCTTGGACCACTACTCACATTTTCTTTGGGTGTTTCCTCTTCGTAGAAAATCTGAAGTGCTTTCAAAATTCATACACTTCACTAACTATGTTCAAACGCAGTTCAAGTGTCAAATAAAATCACTGCAATGTGATAATGGTGGGGAATACAACAGTGCTCAGTTCCACAACTTCTTCTCCTCCAAAGGCATTGTTGTACGCTACTCTTGTCCCCACACTTCCCAACAAAATGGGAGATCGGAGCGTATGATCCGTACGATCAATAATACCATTCGTACACTCCTCTTCCAAGCTCGCCTTTCTTCTACTTACTGGGTGGAAGCTCTCCATACTTCTGTCCATCTCCTCAACATCCTTCCTTCCACTTCAATTCAAAACAAAGTGCCATACACTCTTCTCTTCAATAAAAAGCCTACCTATGATCACCTGAAAACCTTTGGCTGCTTGTGTTTCCCTAATATTAACCACTCTCTTCTTCATAAGCTTGCAGCTCGGTCCTCTCCATGTTTGTTCCTCGGCTATCCTACAAACCACAAAGGATACCGATGCTTAGACCTCAAGACAAGAAAAATCATTATATCTCGTCATGTGGTCTTCGATGAAACAATCTTTCCTTCAGCTCAAGCTCCTGCCAACACAAAAACAGAGTATAACTTTCTTGACTCTCACTCTGAAACTTCTCCTTTATTTAAATCCATACTTGAGAGTCCTTTTGTTCAGCCTCCTCCTTTGATCACTTCCGCTCCTACTCCACCAAATATTCCTTCGGTGACCAATCCTCCTGCTCCACCTCAATCTCGTCATCCTATGACAACTAGGAGCAGAGACGGCACACGAAAACAAAAACAGGTTACTTCTTTACTTTCTACTTCAATCTCTCCAATTCCTACAAGCCATTTAAAAGCTCTTTCAGATCCAAACTGGAAACCATCTATGACTGATGAGTACGGCGCTTTAATTAAGAATGAGACGTTTACGCTTGTACCTCGCCCACCTGATACTAACATCATTCGCTCCATGTGGCTTTATAAGCATAAAGTTGATGCAGATGGTACTCCTACACGGCACAAATCTAGGTTGGTGGCTAATGGCAAGTCTCAGGAAGCAGGACTGGACTATGACGAAACGTTCAGCCCGGTGGTTAAACCAGTCACTATACGTTCAGTATTGCACTTAGCACTCCAACGTGATTGGGATGTCCATCAACTTGACGTCAAGAATGCTTTTCTTCATGGACGGCTCGACAAACCGGTTTACATGCATCAACCTCCTGGTATGATCGACAAGTCTCAGCCCAATCATGTCTGCAAACTCGAGAAAGCCCTCTATGGCCTGAAACAAGCTCCACGAGCCTGGAATGCCCGCTTCTCAGACTTCGTTGCAAAGCTTGGTTTCGTCAAGAGCAACAGCGATCATTCTCTATTTGTTTACAACAAAGGCAACGAACAAGCTTTCATTCTCCTCTATGTCGATGATATTCTTCTCACGGCATCATCCTCAAGACTGCGTCATACTGTCACAAATCTTCTCAAAGCAGAGTTTGAGATGTCTGATGACAGACCCTTGTCTTACTTCCTTGGAATAAAGATAGAGAAAACTGACACAGGTATAACGTTAAGCCAGTCAGCTTATGCTAAAGATCTCCTTGCTCGTATGTCAATGCAGCACTGCAAGCCAGTGGCAACACCAGTGGACCTCAAATCCAAGCTATCACAAGAAGACGGCGACCGCATCCATAATCCTACATAATACAGAAGCATTGCCGGCGCGTTGCAATATCTCACGTTGACTCGACCCGATATACAATATGCAGTGCACCAGCTGTGTCTATACATGCACGACCCACGGCTTCCTCATCTCAACGCTATGAAACGTGTGCTCCGCTATCTAAAAGGCACTCTAGATCACGGCCTACACCTTCAAAAGTCAACTTCAAACCAGCTCACTTCCTACACAGATGCAGATTGGGCTGGATGTCCGGATACTCGCCGTTCAACCTCTGGATATTGCATTTTCTTGGGAGACAATCTTCTCTCCTGGTCCTCAAAACGACAACCCACAGTCTCTCGCTCAAGTGCCGAGGCAGAATACAAAGGCGTGGCAAATGTTGTTGCGGAGACTTGCTACATCCGTAACCTTTTGCTCGAACTTGGATGTCCTCTAACAACTGCAACGCTTGTGTACTGCGACAACATCAGCGCCGTGTACCTCTCCAACAATCCTGTCAAACATCAAAGAACAAAACATGTTGAGATAGACATTCATTTTGTGCGTGAAAAGGTCGCTATGGGACATGTTCGAGTCTTGCACGTACCTTCTACTTCTCAATATGCTGATATCTTCACTAAGGGTCTCCCATCTTCTATATTCAACGAGTTCAAACGCAGTCTCTCCGTACGTTCCACCAACGATTCGACTGAGGGGGGGTGATAGAATATGCCAACAAGCTCATCCGATATTCTTGGATCCCATAAGTTTGTTATATTAGTTCCCCTGTAATAGTGCAACAGCTGAACTACTTCGTGTGTATATATTGACATTGTATGATACATTGATAAGAGGGGAATATATTTGATTATAGGCACATGGATGGAGCCGTACAAGATCCATGATCAACGGGGACAACAAACTGACAAGGCACTCAAAGTAACCTTCCAACAGAGATGGAGGGTCTTTCCTTCCATAATTCTAATCATTGGCTAACGACGTGTTTAATGCTGATTAGAAATGAGATTAAAAACCTTAAAATTAAAAAAAAAAAAAAACAATGTGGGAAAATAGTAAATCGCACGATCGATTGAGACTCTGTACTTGTTTCCTGAATTCTTTACGCCATTGCAAAATCTCATTGATCTGAAAAAACTTTTCTTCATTTCCACTCTAAAAATCATATTTGATTCAAACCCATCTTCAAGAATCACCATTAGAGGAGAAAAGTTAGCTCCTTTCTTCATTTTCCCCATTCGGTGCTTCCGAGATTTCGCTCATTGACACAGCAACAAAAATGGAGATTTCGTTTCTTGAAACTTTCATTTGCAGTGCTTTCGCAGCTTGCTTCGCAGAGGTATCTAGTGCGAGATGATCATTCTCATTGGATCTGATTCAACGCAGCACTCGCTCAGATTGAAAGTCTGAATCTTTGCATCTGTTAGTTAGAAAGTTCCAGACTTTAAGTTGTAGATTAGACCATCCTAGGTGGGTAGTTTACTTACTTACTTACATGTCAACGCTTTTGTTCAAATATATGACTTTGATGTATTTTTTCAGTTATGTTTGCTTTACTCTTTGTAAATCTGTTATATTTTTGAGTCAGCATTTGATTTTATGGCCTGTTTGAGTGATTGTTGCAGTTATGTACCGTGCCATTGGACACAGCTAAAGTAAGGCTTCAGCTCCAAAAAAAGATCCCTACTGGAGACGGTGATAATTTGCCAAAGTACAGAGGCTCCTTGGGTACTCTCTCTACCATAGCAAGAGAAGAGGGTATCTCAGGACTTTGGAAAGGTGTTATTGCAGGATTACATCGTCAATGTATCTATGGTGGCTTAAGGATTGGTTTATATGAGCCTGTAAGTCCTCACATTTTACTTAATTTCCTTCTATGGTGTGTTTCTTTTTTTTTTCTAATGTATACGCACTTATATCTGGCCAGGTCAAGACATTTTTGGTTGGAAGTGACTTTATTGGGGATATTCCACTATATCAGAAGATTCTTGCAGCTTTGTTAACCGGTGAGTTCAGTTCTTGATTTAGATAATCTGAATGAAAGTTTGACAAAATAATATTAATCTTTTCTTTTGGTGACAACAGGTGCTATAGCTATTATAGTAGCTAATCCAACTGATCTTGTCAAAGTTCGGCTACAGTCAGAAGGAAAACTACCAGCTGGGGTTCCTAGGCGTTATGCAGGAGCTGTAGACGCTTATTTCACCATAGTGAAGATGGTTAGTAAACTAATATTCGAATCAAAAATGTCAAACTATAATTGGTTTAGTTAATAGCGTTTTGAGTTAATTAAAAACAGGAAGGAGTTAGTGCATTGTGGACAGGGCTTGGTCCTAATATTGCAAGGAATGCTATTGTGAACGCTGCAGAGCTAGCTAGTTATGATCAAATCAAGGAGGTGTGATATTTTCTTAACTCGTTAAAATGTTTTTGTTACTGTTTATAAAGATCTGTTTGGCTTTTAGTTGTGTGTTGGTTAGTCATTTGTTTGTTTTTAATACTTTTATACACATGCAGACAATCATGAAAATTCCAGGCTTTGGAGACAGTGTTCTAACTCATCTGCTAGCTGGTTTAGCTGCTGGATTCTTTGCTGTTTGTATCGGTTCTCCAGTTGATGTGGTAAGCATTCCTTTTCTACATAAAACAACAACAAGAATACAAAGATCATTTAGCTTCATGTCTCGTCGTCACTTTCAGTAGCTAGTATGTGTAAATTCACTTAAAGAATGAAGTGATGGATCTGAAACAAAGGCGCTAAATGCCTAACTAAACCACTTTATAAAGAACAAACACAAGAGACTAGTAATGATTGATTTAGATGGCAACGATTGAACTTTCTTAGAGAACTCATGTATCTCTCCTTTCTAACATCTTGTAAATGGACAAATACGGTGTCACATGCATTAGAATAGACATAGCACTACCTCGAAAATGACATTGATGGAGGCATCTCACATGTGTAAATGTCTTCTGCTTTTATGTTTATGACCCTCTTACTTGGCAATTTTACCTCGAAAATGATGTAATATTTTTAAATGTTGTTTACAGGTGAAATCTAGAATGATGGGAGACTCTACTTACCGTAACACAATTGATTGCTTCATCAAAACCATGAAGACTGAGGTTGGTTGATATCTTTTCCTAGTTCATGTTTACCACACTTTCTCTTTTTGATACCAATCATATGTGCTCTGTTTTGGTATATTTACAGGGGATTATGGCTTTCTACAAAGGATTCCTCCCGAATTTTACACGGCTAGGAACTTGGAACGTTGTTATGTTCCTCACGCTAGAACAAGTAAACTATCATTCTTCTGCTTATTCTCTTTGATGATGATTAAGACTCTTCATCTCTTTAATCTTGTTCTCTCTCTGTTTTATATTTACTCTGTGGCAGGTGAAGAAAGTGTTTTTAAGAGAAGTATTGTTAGATTGATTCCAACAAGATCACTCGTCTAAAAGAACCATACACTACTACATAATTTTTTCTAAAAACCTCGAATTGTTAGAGCATAGATATACACTTCTATGTTACGTTGAACTTCATCATTTAGATTAATATTGAAACATTCTTATCCAGTTCTGAAACTCTTTTATTTGAACGGTCTTACAAAAGCTAGATTTGTCTTAAACACACCAACATCATGACATTACTACAACAAGTGAACTCAATGAAACTGTTTTACGCCCTTGGAACCAAGTAAACTCTGGATTTGATGATTGATCCTTTCCCTTGATGGCTAAGCTTGAATCCTGGACAAACAGGAAACCCTACGACCTGACCTGCAGGAACACGGCCATCCGAGAACCTCACCACACTCTCCATGTACTGAGCGTGAAACTCTGCTCCTCTGTTTGTTTCAAAGTGACTTGGGGATGGATCGAGCGAAAACGCCAAGAGATGAAGCAGCCATACCGCTTTGGCTAACCCCAAGAACTCTCCATAGAACTGGCTTCTCGGATGGTTACCAGCTAGAACAAGCTCCCGTTGCTCCGAGTCCCCGAACAAGGACTCTTCCATCTTGTGGTGAATGATGGAAAGGTACTTCTTCGAGCAAAACTTACCAAAATGGCAAGTAGGTAAGATCCCAAGCAGCTCCATTGGATCCATTGCCTTCATGTCTTTGAACTGAGCAAAGCAGTCACGACGGTACTGATCAGGGTTGATAAGAGAAGACAAGCTTCCGTCCATGTAAAACGTCTCGTGATCAAACCCTTGGAAGATTTTTCGACAAATATAAGACTCAAGAGCGAACTTCGCGTGCCCGTTAGGAACAGAGGATGGTAACGCAGAAGCTGTAGACATGCCTTCTGATGCAGCTGAAGCAGCTTCAATGGACCGAACAGCAGCTGCAATGTCCCAACGTGCAGCTCGCATTAGAGACAGTAGAATCCCTGTGAATGACTTCGATGCTTCTTTCACTTGCATCATCGTCATCTCGAATAACTCCGGCACCGGAGATACAGCAACTTGCGTGGTGCAGTTAACTTTCCGGCTTGAAAGCAGACGGTGATGCTTCTTGCCTCCGTTACCGTTAGCCATCGCTTTGACTTTCTCCTTGAGATTCTCAATCTCATTGTCTTTCCCCTTCACTTCTTTCTTCAACTCCTTCACCACGGCTTCGTACGGCGCCACCGCCTCTCTCAGCATTCCTCTCCCGCGGTCGTTCTTCCTCCGTCCGCCACCGCCGCCACCTCTCATCCTCCTGAACCTCTCCCTAAGAATACCGATCCTCCTCAGCTCAGCAACCATCGCCACGTCAGCGTCGTGCATCTTCTCCGGATCCCAAGGAGAGTGAGCGTCCTGAAGCGCCACGTAAGCTCTCTTCAAAGCTGCAGCCGCCGTGAACACTTCCTCCATCACCATCTCCATCTCCTGAACCGCCTCCACACTCACTACAACGTTCCCTACTCCGCTCTTGATCTTACCCCTAACCGCCTCGTCTTCTACTTCTTCACCATTCTCGTTCTCCGATGAGTCTTCGTACTGAATCTCTCCTTCTTCTTCGGAATCGTACTCTCCTCGGCGGTTTCCGGCAAGATCTTGCCGGCCGGCGGAGAGTGGATGCAGCAAACACGAAGCAGTGACTCGTTGAATCAGATCCGAGAAGTTTGAAACCTTGTTCGACATTTCTCCTCGCTTCTTCGTCTTCCAGAGTTCCCCGCTCCTACTGCAAAAAAAAAACAAATTAAACGTCACGGAATCAAAAGACGGAGGTTCGCCGGAATCTAACCTGCGAGAACGGTGAGTGTTGTTGTTCTCCGATCGTAGAGAGAATCTGGGAGGATCGCGATTGAACTGAACAGAGTACCAGTAGTCAATGTCCTTGGCCTCTGTATCTAAGCTCTCTCTATCACTCTTCTTCTTCTTGCTGCACAGTGAATCAGTTAAAGCCTCTATTTTGGATCCCGGTCAACGACCCAGATAACCGGATAAGTCTGGTTTATTGTAAGCTATTCAATTCTGCTATTTACATTTTGACCCCTAATTTTGCCGTAAAAGCTATGGGCCCTCGGGAAAAGTTTCTCCACATCTTTTTCTCACCCCCCACATGGTCCCTCTTTCATGTTTTTTTTAATTAATAACCCCAATAAATTTTTGTTGTTTTTTTAGTCTTAAGATTAGTTTTATATACACACCTTTTTAATCTTTTTATTAATTTTATATTAGTAAGAATTATAACAGAATTTTAATTAATAAACAAAATAAATTATACAGCTCATCTGTTTTTATCATTTATCTAATTAATCTTGCGAATTGTTTTTCTTAAATGTTTTTTATTTTCACAATTAAAAGTAGAAGTGGAATATTCATATTATTAAGTAATAATGATTCAAGTACTATTTTTTAGTTCCCTTTTGATAGATCGAGGATATGATTCCATAAAGTCATCATGGATCTTGCCTTGATCCAAATCATTCAGAGAATCCTTGTCCTCTTTAACTATACTATCTGATCAATCAAAATATATATAATCGATAAAGCCAAATAAGTATATCAATTAACCCGTTTTGGACAACACAAAGGCATCATAACGAATCAAAACAACAATAGTATATATTAATAAAGTACACTAATCTAAAGAAAAATGATCGAAAAATGTATTCTAATCAAGTACAGTATTCACCTGTGATTCCTGGGATTAAGTGAGCATAACAGTATGCCTGGCAACATTTTTCTCTCCAATATAGGAAGAAGAAGAAGATGATGAAGAGATGTAAAACTGAGGTTCAAAGTTTGGCAAATAAATAGAGAATTCAACTGAAGATTTTTTGGAAAACAGGCCAATGAGAAGAGAAAGGGTTTTGATGTGACAAGTATCAAATGTTTTTTATTAAATGATATTAATAAAATAATGTTTCGACATCTTTTGTATAGTTTGTTCTTCCAAATCATATTTAACTTCACTAGATATTTAGAATCATTATTGGAGTCAGAATGAGAAGCCGCTCATAAAATTATAAAAATGCGATTCCAAAGCACGACAAAATAATTTTGATCGAAATGTTATCCAGTATAAGTCAGAAACGCATGACTTTTTTTTCTTCTATTGTGTCCTCCATAAGAAAATAAAACGAACTAAAACTTTAGGAATCTTAGCAATGATCAATAAACGCAGGACTTTCCAATTTTTATTCCACTCCGTTTAGCTTTGCTCGCTAGCTAGTTTGAATGCAATACTTGGTGAGTTGGTTCATACACATTTGCTAAAACACAAAGTAAAAGCCTGCGTATGATTAAGTATATTCCAATAATATGGCAATCAGGTAGCAAATTTCCAATAAAAGTTACTGCAATATTTTTTTTCAAATTATGTGGTATAAAAGTATATATAAATTAATTATTGGATAGTTTACCTAAACACAAGGTGGTAATTAAAAAGATAATAAGTTACACCAGAGAAAACCCTACTTTCTCTCTGGCACGCTTTCCCAGGTGCAGCTCCATGGATGCCATCAACAGATTGAGCTCTGTAACTCACTCTCCAACCATATGAAGCAGATCTCCTCTCCCATGGCTCCGATGGTGTTTTCGTCTCATCCATTGCGACCCCGCCCGCCGCTTTCTCCGTCGCGACTCCGTCCTCCTCCAGATCCGCCGCCACGTTCGTCTTCTCTTGGGCCGTTTGAAGCTCTCTCTTCGCCTGAACCACCATATCCTCCCGACGAATCTGTCTATCTCGTTCTTTTGTTCTTCGACACACTGTTCACTCTCTCTCAAAGGCTTTCCCAAGCTCCAAATCTGAAAACTTCTTTTCCTAGCTTGGACTGTGACGGTGTTGTTTCTCTTGTGTTTTATGGTAACACAAGCTTTGTCTCTAAATGTTGGTATCCTGCAGTATGCAGTGTGTTTTTTAACATGGGTGTTGAATGGAGTAGTCATTGTTCCTCTGTTCATGTTGGTTTGCCTACCCTCCCACTCATTCTGGTTTGCCTCTCCTCAACCTCAACTTGTGCTCATGTAGAATGGTTTAAGAGGTTTGTTGTGTGTGTGGTACCAGATTTATTGGTTATGAATCTAGATTGCAATGTTCCAATGAATTCAATTTCATTTGGTTCTACATTTATGCCCGTTGGTGGCTCTTATATCGTCTTAGTGCGATCTCTTACTGCAGTATGCAGTCTCCTTATTGTGTTTAATCCGACTTTTGGTGTTGTGATTTTGTGTTATCCTTCTTGGTGGCAGATGAAAGGAAAACTCTTTGTTATGCCTATCTCGTTGAATCGGTTTATGGCGGGATTTCATTATCCTATGGCTTCTTTAGTGGAGCATTTTCTCTTCCTAATATTTCCTTCTACGTTGAGTGAATTGGATGTTCAAGCGTCGCTAGTTTTGCAAGGATCTTCCTCCTGGCTGATGCTCTTCTCTGCCTTTGTCGCAGTGTTTGTGACCCTTGAGGTTACACGGTATGCAATTATCCAAGAAGACTCTGAAATCTTTCTTATTCGATTTCTTATGGTCTATTGTAGTGATGTGTATCGCCAATCTATCTTTTGTTTTGTAATGCTTCAGTCCTTAGTGGCTTTGATGTATTCTCCTTATGGAGTTGAACTATTTTAAGTTTATAATGGAAAAATATGGTTTGATCAAAAAAAAAAAGGATAGTTTACCTAAACACAAAAAAAAATAGGATTCATTTATTGGCCGAAATATTCATTTTTATGGTGTTGTCGTAAAAACTCGATTTTACGTTTTTTGCGATTTTTTTTTTTTGATTTTGTGGTTTTGGCGGAAAAACTCAATTTTATGGGTTTAAGGAAAAACTTGATTTTAGAGTTTTGACGAAAAAATTTAATTTTGTGGTTTTGGTGGAAAAACTCGATTTGATATTTCTGGTGAGAAATTTCACTTTTTTGGTTTGGTGTATAAACTTGTTTTGGTGGAAAACTCGATTTGGCAGAAAAAAATCATTTTTGCGATTTTAATTTTGGCGGATAAATTTAATTTTTACAGATTTGAATGAAAATTAATTTTTGAAGTTTTAACTCCACACTGAAATAATGTTTTTTTTAAATATATATATATATATATTTATCTAATAGGATCCAATCCTATCAAAACTCTTTATTTCTTTAACTTAACTTTAAACTAGACTTACATACTTTATGACTAATGTATTAGGGTTAAAGCTATTAAATTATTTAAATGGGCTAAATCAACCCTAATTTTTTAAAGAGATAATAACCAAAATAGACATTAAAAAATTTTTATCCCAAAATAGCACTTAAGGAGAAAAATGACTAAAATAGACTTTGTTAAAGGATGTAAATATACATTTATATCATTTGGGTTAACTAATCTAAACTTAAGGTTTAGAGTTATTAGGTAGAGTTTTGGAAGTGAAATTTAAAATAAAATAATAAAATAAAAAAATTAAAATTTTCAAAATAAAAAAAAGTCTATTCTGGTCATGTTTTTCGTAAAGTCTATTTTTGTGACAAAAACTTCAAAAAAATTTATTTGAGAGATTTGACCTTTTTAAAAACTTATATAAAATAAACGAAAACAAAACCAACGAATTTTTTTTTCTTGGAGGTGAATAATAACGTGACTTTGTTTTCAAAAAGTATTTGTTAAGAAAAGATCACGATTTACAAAAATTGAATTCATGGTAAGAAAATAAAAAGGATGAAAGAAAAGGAAACCATAACAAACAGCTGAATAAACAAGATGTTTATACGATTATCTTATCAGATAATAAAGATTTTCATGTTATTTCTTTGTTCAAAAATAAACAAAAGACAAATAATCATAATCCTACAAGAAATGAGTTTGAAAACCAATTTCATATTGATTCATGATAAGGTAAGATGACTATAAATACAGACGATGGTCGATCACAAATCTCACATAAGACTTTTCAAAGAGCTTCAAAACCCAAACGCACTATAAGACACGTAAGAGAAGATGTATGAATACGATGAGATGTATGAATACAACGAAGAAGATGGAGGGATTCAGTTTCAACCGTACGACGACGAACTCATCAACAAATATTTAATCCCCAAATTGGAAGGTAAACCGAGTAGAGAGATCAGTACGAAGGATGTTTACTCAAAGGAGCCATGGTTGCTGGACCATCCCATGGGCTCGTTTTTCAAGAAGAACGAATGGTACTACTTTGTGACAAGGACTCAACTCGGGAAGAAGAACATTGGTTGTGGTAAGAAAGCGAAAAGGAAGATCACCCGAGAAGAGGATAGTGGGTTTTGGAGGGCTAATGCGAAAGAAGATATCACGGACAAGGAAGCAAAGATGGTCATTGGTGAAAAGCAAAGCTTAGGTTTTGTTAAAAGCAAGATAAATAACAAGAAGCACAAGAGTGGAGACGCTACTTGTTGTGATGTTGTTGTACCAGGTAGCGACTGTAGCTGGATTATGACAGAATTTATGCTTCCGGAGATTGAAGGCAAGTTTCGTGAACTGGTCATATGCAAGATTCATGTCATCGAGAATTCCAAGAAGAAGAAGGGTCATGATGATCGTCATGAAGCGTCTACTTCTAGTTATCATCATCACCACTCTTCTACCTCGGAACAACAGCCGATCAATGTTGTTGATCATGGAACTTTTGTAGCTCCTATCTTAGAGCAGCAGCCGATGAATTTGTATCATCACCATATTAACCCTCCTACCTCGGAGCAGCAGCCAATCAATAATGTTAATTATGGAACTTTTGTAGCTCCTATCTTGGAGAAGCAGCCGATGAATTTGTATCATCACCATATTAACCCTTCTACCTCGGTGCAACAGCCAATCAATATTGTTGATCATGGAAATTTTCCAACTCCTTTCTGGAAACAGAAGCCGATGGATTTGTATCATCACCATATTGACTATTCTACCTTGGAGCAGCAGCCAATCAATATTGTTAATCATGAAACTTTTGTAGCTCCTATCTTGGAGCAGCAGCCTACTAATATTGTTGATCATGAAGCTTCTATTCCTCATCATCATGAGTTTATTGCTGATTACTCCACAATGCAACAGCCTATTAATGAAGCTCATGGCCATGTTCCAGAGATTCCGCTCATAGGATCAGAAAAGAATGATCAAGTGTTTGAACCTTCTGTTCCTCCTGCTTGTCTTGGATCAGAAGAAGAAGAAGAAGAAGAAGAAGAAGAAGAAGAAGAAGAGACTATGATCGAAGGACTTGCAAAATCGTTGATGAAAGTGAATGTTTCGAGTTTGCCTATGGAAGAAGACGATGACATTCTGATTTACGATACGCCAGTCATTGATCCGGACTTGCGTGATCAGTATGCTACTCTACGTCCTCCAGAATAGCTCTAAAACTCTAGGAAGCTGAGCACATGTTAGGGCAAAATAGCTTAGGTTTTACAACAAAAAAAAAATTACTCCAAAAAAAAATAGCTTAGGTTAGAATAGGATCTCCTGGAAGAAATTGCATTTCAATTATCCAGTTTTTCTACGTTTACTTTTCATTATATTAAAATATTATATTTATATTCGGTTGGTTTTAAGTTAATCTTTAGCTATCCATTGGTGCTATCCTGGAAGAGTTATGCAAGTGATTACTATTATAATATATGAGTAGTGTTGATCTTTCTTCAGCTTTGAAAAGAACTGTGAATTGTGATCATTCGAGCTTCGTAGTAAAAAAAATTTAACATTGGATACATCATGTAATCTTTATTTTTATTACAAATACTACATGTAAGATAGATGATGTTAAAACAATTTCAAAAACAATTTTTTATATCATTCGAATCAGTGGACAATTTATATATGTACAACATTATGGGTTCTCTTCGCAACCATATGATCCAAGCGAACAATTCTATATGGAGTACTTGCAAACCTCCAATAAAATCGTATGATATAATTTGCAAGAAATTGTATTTTTTTAGGAAACGAATCGATATCTAGTGTATAAACATTTAAGTTTAGCCAATAGGTCGTAATAATATCTAGTGTAACAATTGGTTCTTGTATGGGCCGTAAGTTGGCCGAGAACGTTAATAATGGGCTAAAACCAAGCCTTTAAAAATTAGTTTTAATAAAATTAAAGAAAAACAAATCAATAATGTAAGCTTCTCTCTCTCTACCGGATAGAATATTAATAAGAGCATATCAGAGATGGTGACAGACAGAATAATACGCTGTCGTTTAACGTATATTTCCTCAAAATTCCAAAGAATTTTCTTTCCTCCACCTTGTATCTGTGAAACTAAAAATAAAAAAATAAAAAATAATCAAAATCCATCTAAAAAAAAGGAGGTGTTGATTCGTCAAAAAAAAAAAACGTCTTTCTCAGAATCCAAGCGTCGTATGGTTTAAGCTCTCTCGACTTCTCCCATCGATCTCTTCTTCCTCCTCCTCCGGCTTCAAGTCGCCGGATTCCGATTGTACTTGACTTTCCTTCTCCATGGTTTCGTGATTCCAAGGTAAACATTTCGTTAATAGATCCCATCTTGTTCTTCATTATCGTCTGCTGATTTGATTTTCCTGAGTATTTGATGTAGGAAGAGGCATATGATTGGTGTAGTTCTGGGTTTCCGGCGATTTGTGGAGATATTTTGGAGTTTAGTATTCGTAGGAATCTTTTCTTAGAGGTTTTGGATTGATTGTTGAAGAGAAAGATTGTGTTTTTGAACAGAGTTTTTTTTCTTGGTGGAGATGAGATTGTTGGAGATTGCTTCAATCATACGACTTTTAATAGTCTGAGAAGGGTTTTTTTTTAGGGTCTTTTAGCATTTTGCAAAAAGCGTGTAAGTGGGGTTTGTAATTGGAGCTTTGAGATGGATGAAGAGGCTTCTTCTTGGATTACGAGGACTAAGTTTTCTCAAACTGTTTCTCATCGTCTTGATTCCTTAACGTTAGCCTCTTTTTCTGTTAAGCCTAACCAAGAGAAGCTCTCTGGACTCAAAACAACACCCCAGGCATCATCATCATCATCTGACCTGGAGTTGGTTTCAAGTAACTCACAGACTACTACTACGCAGGATTCTGCAGCTGATGCTGATTCGGAACTACAGAGTAACCCTGTAACCACCAAGCAGAGGTCTGTTTCTCCCTCTCCTCAGATGCCTCTTCCTGATGTGTTCAAGGAAGCTAGGTCTGAGCGTCAGAGGTTTTCTACTCCACATCCAAAAAGAACGAACTCAGAGAAAGCAATGAAGCCCAAGTTATCCGATAAAAACTCCTCTGAAAAGAGATCATTGAGCTTGCAGTCTCTATCAGTTCCTATCAGAGATCTAAGCACTCTAAGAATCCAAGAGAGGGTGAAGACACAGAGCAAGAAGGACACTGGATGGTCTAAGATTTTTGACAATGGTGGTCGTAGAGTAAGCGCTGCGGAAGCTGCTGAAGAGTACCGTATTGATAGGTCGAAGCTGTTCCTTGGGCTTAGGTTTGCTCATGGGTTGCATAGCCGACTGTACCATGGAAAGTATGAAGAGAAAGCTGTTGCTGTGAAGCTTATCACCGTTCCTGAAGATGACGAGAATGGATGCTTGGGAGCTCGTTTAGAGAAACAGTTTACCAAGGAAGTAACCCTTTTGTCCCGAATGTCCCATCCAAATGTTATTAAGGTGATTCCTCTCTCTCTTCTCTTATCTTCTTTAGGCCAGTATATAGGTGGAATCATAGCTATGGTACTTTGTGCTTAAATTTTCTTTTCTTATTGTAAACAGTTTGTGGGAGCGTATAAAGATTTTCCTGTATATTGTGTCCTCACTGAGTATTTACCTGAAGGATCCTTAAGATCTTATCTGCACAAGCCTGAGAATAGATCTCTTCCTTTGAAAAAGCTGATAGAGTTTGCTCTGGATATCGCAAGAGGAATGGAATATATTCACTCACGACATGTAGTTCATCGGGATCTGAAGCCAGAAAACGTATTGATCGACGAAGACTTCCAACTAAAGATTGCTGACTTTGGCATAGCGTGTGAAGAGGAGTTCTGTGATATGTTGGCTGATGATCCAGGAACTTATAGGTGGATGGCACCTGAAATGATAAAACGGAAACCACATGGGAGAAAGGCTGATGTTTACAGCTTTGGACTTCTTTTATGGGAAATGGTAGCTGGAGCAACCCCGTATGAAGACATGAATCCTATTCAAGCTGCTTTTGCAGTAGTGGACAAGGTATAACATTCAGCGTGCCTCCTGACTATCCGCATGACTTAAACATATGTTCTATTCATTTATTCTTCAGTTGTTTTAGCCATTTGTGACCTGAAAAATGTTGATCTTTGGTTCAGAACATTAGGCCGGTTATCCCGGAAGATTGTCCAGCAGCCATGAAAGCTCTGATAGAGCGTTGTTGGTCGGTTGCACAGGATAAGAGACCCGACTTCTGGCAGATAGTGAAAGTGCTTGAACAGTTTGAGGCTTCACTGGAACGTGAGGGGAACTTGAGTCTTGCTTCAAACAAGATCTGCAAGGACCCTAGGAAAGGTCTAAAACATTGGATTCAGAAGCTTGGACCGGTTCACACAGGAGGAGCAGGAGGCAGCAGCAGAATTGGTGGCTCGGCCATGCCTAAGCCTAAATTCGCTTGAGCGATGTGTAAGTGCCTCATTTTGTAAATTTTATATAATATCAAATACAAAAGGGTTTTGTGTTGTGTTATGTCGTGTCATGTTGTTTTATCCTGTCCTGTTTTTGTGGGTTGTGATATGATCTGTCATCTTCTCTGGATTTGTTTGTGTAATGACAATCAAGCTGGGGAATTGTTTGTAATTTGATGTTTATGGGATCCCCTATATGGTTGCTACTAGTCGCACAAAAACTCTCGGAATCTTCCCAGCTATTCTCATCATTGATGATCTTGTAAGATCAAATCTCTCTCTCTCTGTTTGTAATCATTGTAAATGGAAAGAGAATTGTAATTTCAGATTATCACAAATCTTAATAATAAAGAATGCAAAAGAAAATCTTCTCTGCCACCGGTCCATGATTCTCTTTATCATTTGTTTTGCTCATCATTGATGATGATACGAAATCATCTTTGTCATACATGAATGTCTTCAATATATTAAATCAAATGACAAAGACAAGAAAGAAAAAAAAATTACAGTCTTCATGTATGTATTTATATTCATAAATCATAGTAAGCAAAAAAGATGTTTTTTTACAAATTGGTGTCAACAAGGAGAGAGTAACTCAGTGCTGTTCTCATCGTCTACAATCTTCGGCAATGCATATCTGTCTGAATCACGACCAGCGAAGCTATGTGTTGCTGAAGAAGACGAAGAAACAGAAGGGGAAGAAACAAGAATTGTCTCCTTCATATCTCTCCTTATACCCCACAGCTTCTCCACACATTCTTTCATAGCCGGACGTGTACCTCTCGTCTGACCAACACATTCTCTAGCCAGTCTCAACATCTTCTCAGCCACTTCTATTGCAGCTCGGTTTCTCTTGAGTAATGGATCCATTACAATAACAGTTTCACCGTCTTTGAGTCTACTCAATGCCTTCACAAAACAAAACAAAAACTCTTTGAGACTCTCTCAAGGTAATGATGATCTTTAAGACTGAATCTACTTACCCATTTAACCGTGAGGCGATCTTTTCTTGGTCTCTTTAACTCAATGGGACGTCTTCCAGTGACAATCTCTATAAGCAAAACACCAAAGGAGTAAACATCGCTCTTGTCTGATAGTTGAAACGTCCTGAGGTAATCCGGATCAACATAGCCTGCAGATCCTTTGACTTGAGTTGATACATGAGTAGCACCTGGTTCTTCAGACACCAAACGAGCAAATCCAAAGTCTGCCACCTTGGCTCTTAGCTTATCAGTGATAAGGATGTTTGATGCCTTAATATCTCTATGTATAACTGGAGTATCTGCATATAGATGATAGATTCCCTGACACTAAAGTTACACTTCAAGATCGATACAAAAAGTAGAGAAGAGGACAAGGAGTACCTGTATATGTGTGGAGATAGGTCAAAGCATGAGCTACATCAATAGCTATCTCAAGACGTTCTGCCATTTCAAGGCGGTTACCTCGTAAGCCTGCGTATAGAATTACATAAGTTCAGATAATCTATATTTGGAAACTTTCTCTATGCTATAAAAAGAAAGTACCATCTAGATGTTCTCTTAGGTTTCCATTGCCAACGTATTCAACAACAATAACTTTTTCATCTTCATGTTCCAAGAAACCATATAGCTTTACTAAATTCATATGCTCGATCTTTGACAATGTGTATATCTCATTCTTGAACTCTCGCAACCAGCTTCTTCCATAGTTGTTCTGCAACAGAACTATCAGTTTTATATCTTTTCTTTCTATGAATTAGTTTTCAAGATTTCAATCTCTCATACCTTTCTGGCACGCTTGATAGCAACAAAGGTTCCATCATCAAGCTTTCCTTTGAATACAGTTCCAAAGCCACCTTCACCAATCTGATGAACCGTTGCAAAATTTGAAGTTGCTCTCTGAAGCTCGGCAAAAGAAAAGATTACAGGACCAAGATGCCAACTCTTGCTAGAAGAAGATTCTTTTTTGCCAGGACTTTTAAATCTTGAACCAGAAAATCTATATTGACCTGAAACTTTTCTTTCTGTTGACCCTCCATAAGAGCTTGGTGTAGAATAACCAGACCACCCTGACACTTCACACATACAGAAAACATATCTCATCCATCAAAAGACAATACATCACAAAGTGCTTTAAAGATTCAAAGCATGTTCCTGATTCAAGAAAAGATTTGATCAAACATCTTATATGCTTACATGTAGATTCTCTGTCAAGGGTTCTGCAGTCTCCAGGATCAGATCGACATTCTCTAGGCTTTAGCTTTCTCTGTCCTGAGAATATAAAAGCAAAGACTCCTACTACTTTCTTGGCTGCCCGTTTGATAGCTCCGAGGGTGGAGACACTCTTTGCTTTCTCCCAGGTACCTTCATCACTCCAGTTATACTCAGAAACGGCTTTTTGAGGCTTTCCATTTGGGGAGAGGAGAGGCGTTGGGGTTCTGCTCCTCATTGGTGTATCTCTAAGGACATGGTTATAGGAATGATGAAGTGAATATTATTTCTTATGTCCATGAGGCAAAGAAAAAAAGTTTGTGGCAGACATGTATGTTTCTTTTTCTTTATTTGTAGAAATATATGCGTGTTCATATAATATACGAATAATCATCCGGTTATTGTCTGTTAACAGATAATATTAACAGATAATATAATTGTTCTTTAATATGTTGTAGACTGATTCAAAGAGCTTGATTGGTCTTGCAAGTTTACTGTTATTCTATTTTCATAGTCAATGGAAAATGCGCAGTGATTGTTTGCTTAGTTTTTGTATAATACTTGTTGACTTTTCCACGCAAGAAGACTTGAAACTAGCAAAAGACAAATTAGTATTAAAAACAATTAGTCTAAGGAGAAGGGAATATAAGAAAAGAGAGTCAAAAGTCACACAAACCTAAAAACCATTGCTCTTAAATCAAGTCCTATACAATTATGGAGAGAAAGCACTTAGAACTCAAGGAGTAATAGGAGTAGCGGAATACCCTCCATGTTAATTTGATGTAGAAGAAGCCTTCATGTTGTACCTAAAGTATTTATGAAAATGACATGTTTACTGGTTCTTTTAAATATAATCCAATAGAGAATCAGAAGAGGAGACAAACTAAAGATCTTCTCTAGTCTTTACAAAGCGGATGTGTCTTGTTTCTGATAGTTACTCAGAAATAAAGATGGTTCTATTTAAAGCTGCAAGTTGTCTACATGATCCACCAACAAGTCCATAGTGGTGGATCGAGCTGGCAAGAAAGGTCCACATATATCTTAGAGATGAATGATCATTACTTAGTGATAAATCATAAATGTCTTAGCCACAAATCATCCTTTTTTTAATCAAAACGAGTAAAACAAATAAACTAGGGATATATGGGCTTAATCAAACAGAGTTAGCCTTAACCCTGTAAAATCATTTCTACCCCTAACCCTTAGTTTTGAAACATGGCTTAAAAGGGTTAGCCCTATAATGTATAGGGTTTATATTTTAGTCAATTTATTTAAATTCACACAATTATTATATACTATTTATATATCTATTAAAATTTTAAATTTGTTTGATTATGCAAAACAGAATTTTTCGGCAAAAAAACAAAAAATATTGAGTTTTCTCACCAAAATCACAAATTTGAGTTTTTTTTGCCAAAACCGAAAATTATGTTTTTTTACGGTTTTGTGGTTTTAGCGGGTAAACTTGATTTGCGATTACACAATTTTGGCGGAAAAACACGATTTTACGGTTTTGGCGGGAAAACGTGATTTTACAGTTTTGGCGGAAAAACGCGATTTCACGGTTTTGGCGGGAAAACGCGATTTTGCGGTTTTGGTGGAAAATGTGCTTTTGCAATTTTGGTGGAAAATGTGATTTTACGGTTTTGGCGGGGAAACGCGATTTTGCGGTTTTGGCGGGAAACGTGATTTTACAATTTTGGCGAAAAAACACGATTTTACGGTTTTGGCGGGAAAACGCGATTTTGCGGTTTTGGCGGGAAAACACGATTTTACGGTTTTGGTGAGAAAACACAATTTTGCGGTTTTGGCGAGAAAACACGATTTTTCGGTTTTGGCGGGAAAACGCGATTTTACGGTTTTGACGAGAAAACGTGATTTTACGGTTTTGGTTGGAAAATGCGATTTTGCGGTTTTGGCGGGAAAAATGATTTTACGGTTTTGGTGGAAAAACGAGATTTTGTGGTTTTGGCGGGAACACGATTTTGCGGTTTGGCGGGAAACGTGATTTTACGGTTTTGGCGGGAAAACACAATTTTGCAGTTTTGGCGGGAAACGCGATTTTACGGTTTTGGTGGGAAAACTCGATTTTACGGTTTTGGTGGAAAAACACGATTTTGCGATTTTGGCAGAAAAACACGATTTTGCGATTCTGGCGGGAAAACCCGATTTTGGTAGGAAAACTTGATTTTTGGTTTTGGCGAAAAAATTATTTTTTTTGTTTTTGGTGGAAAACTAGATTTTGCGGTTTTGGTGAAAAAAACTCGATTTTACGGTTTTGGGAGAAAAAAACTCGATTTTGTGGTTTGGCGGAAAAACTCAATTTTACGGTTTTGGCGGGAAAACCCGATTTTACGTTTTTTTTCATTTATATGATCATATTTTAAGTTATTAAAAATGTATTTTTTTGGTTAAATTTAGTATACAAATATTTGTTTGCATGCATAAAGTTTAAATGGGTTAACCCTGGTATCAACCATAATCCTTAATTAAAATAGGGTTAAAATAGGGATGAGTGTTTTTAAAACAAAAAAGGGTTGAGCCTTTGACCATGCACTTAACATCCCTAAAATAAACTCTCACTTCAAAAGCTAGGTTGAAAAGAAAAGGTGCATTATAAGAAGAAAAAAAACTATGGGCCTATTTTCACCCTCACTAAAGTCCAGCTCCTGTTTTTTTTTTTCCTTGTTCAACTTATGTTTTCTGATATTAGAAGTTTATGAAATATATTAATTTAAATATTGGATAGGTCTATCATGATTTATGGTTCATAATCAGAGTTTTTGATGTACCAAAAATCAATTTATTAAGAAAATATGTAGGTTTGGATGAGCATTGTAAAATTACATTTTTCATCTAGCCTAGCCATCGTAGTCCGGTGGTGGACAAAGTCGTCCGAAAATTCCAATATATATCGGAAAGAAAGGGGCAAAGAAAAATGAGTACAATCACATTCAAACAAAACAATGGCTGGGTGTATATTTGGGGACCTGCTATGGATTAACAAAATAACAAAACACACGCTTTGGGAACTTGTCGTAACTCCGAATCTCTATGTCACTCGTCGTTCGTTGCTATCCACACAAGTTAGAGAAACATTATTCTTCTTTTATCTTAGGTCAGTGCCATAAAAATATGATAGTATCATGACTTCTTTTTCTGTAACTAGACGAAGTCTTGTTCTTTTTCTTTATTACTTCTTTTTTCTCTTTTGAATTACTAGAAGTTTCGAGCCAAAGTAATAATCTATCCAAACCAGAAACCACAACATGTAATATTGGTTTCATCGTAGCGATCACTCGAATTAATGACTTCTAACACAATAGCTGAATTTTTTTTCGGTTGATCTAATGATCTCTGATTTTCTTTAGGACTTCTTGTTGACGGTAAAAGAAGTCTTGTTCTTTTCTGTAAATGTTTTAAAATTTTCAAATATAGTAATTAGTTCTCCCTGCATTCACAAATAATTTTATTGATTACACAAATGATGACAATCCAAGATTTGAACAATACGCTTTATTAAAGCAATTAAGGTCGTTGCTTGCAAAAAATGGTGTTGTTCAAAGGTTACATCTTGCTGCACTAAACTATAACTCTTGTTGCTCTCTCTACTTGAAAACAACCACCAATTAAAAACCCTAATAAAAGAATTACAAAATGTTGACATTGAACTAATTTATTGATTGATTCAAAAGGAATCCAAAGAAATGATCGAAGCAGCCAAGTATTTACTCCCAAGGTGAGAAGAATCAAACAACTATGTAGTGGCACACGTGTTTTCACCATTTAATTATTCGTAGGTCTATCCATTAAAATTATTTTCATAAATATCACTAATTAAGGGCCTTTTATGTTCGTCCTACAAACGCAGAGGTCAGACCCATAATGGGGTGTGTTTGTACACATGTTCCTTTGATTATTTCTCTCTGCACCGTCATGTGACAACATTTTATTATTTTCCTTTTTTCCATTTTATTATATTTAAAGTTCTTGCAAAACATAACAATAACATCAACTTCACTATATAAAAAAAAACCCTGATTGTGGAACAAGAATCAAAGAACGATCTAGCTTCTCAGACTGGTGAATCCATCCCCACAATATCATAGAAAATTCTGAGCACTACTTTAGATTAATACTACTTCCACTTAGAACAAGTGTTATCGCAATGAAAATGTGTCTTGCATCTTTGAGCCTTCTTTTAATGTATGTTTAGAAATCTGATAAGTGATAATTGGGCTGGTGTAGACATCATGTTTCACCACATTTACTAATAGGTGATTGTGGTGAAAATAATGTTTACACCAACATAATTATTATAGCATATATACACCTAAATAAATGATAAAATGAATCTAATTCATTGATTGACTAAAATAAATAAATTACTAATTTCACCTAAAAACTAATGATAGTTTGATAAAATAGTTATATACATGAAAAAGTTATTTTATTGAACTTTGTAATTAACTGATATTTGGAAGTAAACAATGCATAAAATAAAATTATGAAAACGCATTATAACACATAAAAAAGGATTAGTAATTTAGTATAAATGAGAAAAGGGGTTTAAGGAAAGGGAAAGAGGTTCATTAGTGTTGACAACGCCACACACTCTCTCTCGAGATCCTAAAAATGGCACTCACAACCCATTCAACTCCACTCTCTTCTTCTACTCACTGAACGAACCACACCCCTTTGCCCTAAGCCACCATGACCCAGCGCCGTCGCCGTCGTCACTCCGCCGTCTGTCACCGTCATCCCACTTCCAAACCCACCACTGGCTTCTGCGCCGCCTGTCTCCGCGAACGCCTCTCCACCATCGAAGCTCTCTCTTCCGATCAAGCCCCTGAGCTCCGCCGTGTTCGCTCTCACTCCGTTCGTGACGCATCCGCCGCCGATTTATACCAGCCACGACGCAGATCGTGTGATGTTGGGTCCAACGACGGCTCTCTCAACAACCGATTTTCCGATGATGATGAAGAAGAAGAGAGGGTAGGGAGCTCGATTCGGATCCCTATGGTTCCCGATTTGAACGAGGAGGAAGAAGGTAGAGCGAGTATGCAGCTCCTGGAAGAAGAAGATGGAGAGCAGAGGACGATGAAGGAGCTCATAGATCTTGAATCAACAACTCACCAAATCAAGAAAAGCACCGACAAATACTCCTCCTTTACTTCTGTTTTCACCAGAACGCTTAAGAAACTTTCACTCAAACATCCCAAGAGCGTCCTAAACGGCGACGTTTACTCAAAAACAAGTCTTGGCCGTCGCTCATGTGATGTGGATCCTAGGTTGTCTCTAGACGCAGCTCGAATCTCTTTCGAGGAGCCTCGAGCGTCGTGGGACGGATGTTTAATCGGGAAGACGTATCCAAAGCTAATACCTTTATCATCTGTAACTGAAGATGGTAAAGCCGACGAGGAGGAGGAGGAGAAGAAACCAGGCGGGACAGCTCAAACGAGGGATTACTACTTGGATTCACGGCGAAGAAGAAGCTTTGATAGATCATCAAGACATGGGTTGGTGGGTGTTGATGAAGTTAAAGCTAAGTTGTCACCTGAAAGTGTTGGTTTGTTTCATGGAGCTAAGTTGCTTGTTACTGAGAGGGAACTTAGAGATTCGAATTGGTATTCCATCAAAAACTACAAACCGGAGAGCTTAGAGTTAGCTTCTAAAGGAGTAGGTTGCGTTGCTTCTGGTGAAGTGAAGCAGGATGGTTTTGGTTTGAACAAGAGTGGGAGGAAATGGGGCAAAGGATGGAATCTTTGGGGGTTGATTCATAGGAAAGCTGATGCAGCCAAGAACGAGGTTAAAACCGATCAAAGTTTGAAACTTGGAGGAAATGCAATGGAGGGTTCTCTTGCTGAGTCTCTCTTGAAGCTTAGGAGAGTAGCTAAAGGAGAAAGCAACGGTGATGTTAGCGAGAAGCTTTTAAGAAGTTACAGCGTGAGTGCAAGGAAGTCTTGTGATGGCATGTTTCATGGTGCTTCTATAGTTAATGGCTTGGAAGGTGGAAGAAGCTCCTGTGATGGTCTGTTCCATGGGTCTATTACTGGTGGTGTTGAGACTGGAAGAAGAAGCTTGTGCGAAGACAAACAGAATCGTCTTCATCAGAGAGACGCCAAGCTTGGTGATACTTACTCGCCAGATAACCTGAGAAAAGGTATGGTTAGATTCTACTTGACGCCACTAAAGAGCCATGTGACAAGCAACTCTGGGAAAAGTAGACTGATGAATTAGTGTGGTGTGTGATGGATAATTATATATTGATAGTACTGTGTTGTAATTAGCCATTACCATGTATGTTTACTTGTTATCCCATTGTTCTATAGATATATGAAACCAGATCATATGCTTTATCTTTGTTCTATCTACTTTCTAAGTGTATCAACGAGTTCAATACAATGGTGATTTTGTTGAAAGATTGTATTTTTTTTACATACTGGCTCTGATCATCCAACAGTTTTACCTTATTCAAGATCATACCCTTTCTCTTGAAGTTGAGTCATGACCTCATTCCTCATCTTCAGCCGCAGTTTCTGAGCTTCTTTCTCAAACTTCTTCTTCTCCATCTCTTTCTGGTACTTATCTGCTTCACCTTCTGACTCAACAAACCCTTTTGGTCCAATCACTGTGCCAGATCATTCCTCCCTTTGCAACAAAATCCTCCGTGGCCTCTGTATCACCTGGATAAGGAAACTCATGCCGTTCATACAAATGAGCCAACTCTCCTACTCCTTTGGTCTTGGCGTCAACATCCACCACGCTAAAGATTCTGTAGGAAGAAATAAAAAACTTCTTTAGGATGATCACTGATCAGCGAGCTTAGCTCAGACTAACACACTTGTTAACCGCTGTCGTTTTGGAGATATTTTTATTGGGCCTTACTATTTACTCATCATGAATGAAAAACGTTTTACGAAAATTTGGACGGTGTGGGTTTGTATAGTAGTGTTGAGCCGAAGATGATGCCGTTTCGACGATTTGTACCCTTCCTGTTTATTAGATTAAGTTTCTGGATAATCACTGTATTTTCTTAGGAGAGAATTATATAGTTGGATTAGATGAGCTGTTATATAACAACTCAAAGGTAGCTTTTAGCTCACCTTTCTAACGAATTGTTTAAGTTCCAGGTCAAATGTCAATGACCATATGATATACTTTCTATATCCGGCCATATAGATATTATTTTGTTCAAAATTTTAGCTAAAAATATTGAATTATGTAAACTCAAACACATTTTTTATTACATTTAAATTAATTATTTCAGTTCGGAACCTAACAACTTTTTACAATAATAAAACAACTGTTTTCTAAGTAATAGTTATATTTGGTATAATTTTTCATTGTTAATTTTGTTACTATTATCTCTGTTTAATAGATGATATGTTAATATCAAGCATACAAATTAAGAATTTTTTTTTGATTTTTTATATTTTCTAAATAAAACATCATTAAATATCCATCTAACCACAATTTCAACTAATAATAAAATAATTTTAATTATTGGTCATATTATATATATTGTTAATAAATTTACATAGGTAAAATTAAAAATGTTATCTAACTTGGAACAATTCTTTTAAAACCTCAGATACTAAAAATAGAAAAGTATGTTTTAGAAACATGTACTATTTTACTACAACATAATTAAATTAGGATATGATGTGGCTTGAATATAGTCTAAAAGTCTTTTCCAGTATATTAATTAGCTCGTCATGGAACTTATTGTGAAGGAATATGGTTTGTTATTAAGTGAAAAACATGTTTGATTGGCATTAGTTCAATATCCAATGAAGAGCTTATGAGTTTATTTAAAAAACTATACATAAACATAAAAGAGAAATTGCAATTCTACCACAAGTTTGATATCATTTTGTAAATTTATTTTTAATGAATGACAATTTTCGATTATACCTTTAAATTATGATGAAAATAGACTAAATTATTTTTCTAAATATTTATATAACATTTAGAAATTCAACCACACTTCTTCAACACTAAACCCAAAACAATAATCAATAAAGTGTAAAATGCAAATATATTTTTGATAAAACTATTTTTGCAAAATGATACTTAATTTATGTTATTTTTAGCAACTTTTCAAACATAAATGCGAATGTTAAAAGTGTATTCCATAGTTGTTATTTTAAAACACTTGATTAATTAATTACACACATTTTTTTTTGATATAGTAGACTAGCCACGTTCAGTATAACTTGTACAAATTGATTAATCAGACGCAAATGGAAAAGGAAACAAGTGTGGGTGAGATTAGTTAGATGATGAGGTAATTAGACCTAAAATAGGTTGGGCCACCAGATCACCTAAGCCCTTTTGACTTGTAAACATCTCATATCTTAATCTTCAATTTTACATTCAATATATTTCTATTATATATATATTAATCTCTCTCGAATCTAAATATCTTTCCTCTTCTATGTCTTCTTCTAGTGCGTTCCATTTAAAGAGCTTACATTTCACGACTCTTCTAAGTCTTCAACCTAACAAGTAAAAACGACATCACAACAGTTTTCTACATACCACAGCTAATACTTTCCTTCATATATATACATACATACATATCTAATCCAAAACAACATCAAGACAAAAAAAAAGACTTAATCAGAGGTTATGGAGATTCCAAGACGGTTTTGCGTATGCATCCTAACGCTGTTTGTAATCTTTCTTCTCTCGCCAACCACCGTTCACTCCATGATCCGACATTACAAATTTAATGTAAGCCTCTCTGTCATGCATATTTATACCATAAACATGCACAATATGAGACGTTAGTGCTATGTCTCTACGTACGCAATTGGATAGTTTAATCGAAGGAAATTAAAAACCTGAAATTATAGAATGTTCCTCTGTGTTTAATTTGCATGATATGATTCATGCATGAGTATGGTCATGCACTACGTACTGTACATTACTGATGAGTGATGACTGATGGATTTAAATGTGTACACGGCCAGGTGGTGATGACGAACACCACGAAGCTGTGCTCGTCGAAGCCTATTGTCACGGTGAATGGCCAGTTTCCAGGGCCAACCATTGTTGCACGGGAAGACGACACCGTTTTGATCAAAGTAGTGAATCATGTCAAATACAACGTCTCCATCCATTGGTGAGCAAACCTCAAACTAACCTTTATAGATATTATCATATTAGTGAAACACGACCCTTGTATTTATGTCTGTTTATTCGGTTTAACCACTAACCTTAACATCGGTATCAATTAGACCCAACAGCTAACTTACAATGACAACATAATAATAAAAATAACTAAGGTAATATCCATATATACATGTATAGGCATGGTGTAAGACAATTGAGGACAGGTTGGGCAGATGGACCAGCTTACATTACACAATGTCCTATCCAACCGGGGCAAAATTATCTTTATAATTTCACATTGACGGGTCAACGAGGAACCTTATGGTGGCATGCTCACATCTTATGGCTTCGTGCCACGGTGCATGGGGCCATTGTCATCTTGCCTAAGCTTGGTGTCCCATATCCTTTCCCCAAGCCTTACAAAGAGAAAACCATTGTTCTTGGTGAGCTACCCAAACCAAAACAAAATTTTCGTTAAACGCTATCAATTAATTAGTGATTTCATCACCACAATTATAACTATTTTTATAAATATATATAGGTGAATGGTGGAAATCGGACGTGGAACAACTTATAAACGAGGCTACAAAAAATGGAACAGCTCCTAACGCCTCTGATGCACATACCATCAATGGTCACACTGGCCCCATCTCTAATTGTCCTTCCCAAAGTAATTAATTAGCCATTTAATTATACTTACCTTTCCCAATGGTTATATACTTATATGTTACTATAATTTTGTTTTTACTTGTAGGTGGTTATGGTTTGCCGGTGAGATCAGGAAAGACATACATGTTACGGATCATCAACGCCGCGCTAAACGAAGAGCTCTTCTTTAAAATCGCTGGTCACAAGTTAACAGTCGTCGAAGTTGATGCAGTCTACACCAAACCGTTCAGAACTGACACCATCCTCATCGCTCCGGGACAGACTACCAACGTTCTCTTAACAGCAAACGCAAACGCTGGTTCTAGATACATGGTCGCCGCCACAACGTTTATGGATGCACCCATCTCTTTTGACAACGTCACCGCCACAGCCACTCTCCACTACATTGGCCACACCGTTTCCTCCTCCAAGAAAACAGTCCTCGCTTCGCTTCCGCCGCCAAACGCAACGTTGGTCGCGACTAAGTTCATTAGGTCGCTCAAGAGCTTGAACTCCCGCGAGTATCCGGCTAAAGTTCCAACTACAGTTGATCACTCGTTGTTCTTCACGGTGGCTCTAGGCGCGAACCCTTGCAAGAGCTGCAACAATGGTATTCGCTTAGTGGCTGGAATAAACAACGTAACGTTCACCATGCCCAAAACCGCTCTTCTAGAGGCTCATTTCTTCAATATTTCTCACGTGTTTACCGACGACTTTCCAGCAAAACCGTCTAATCCATTTAACTATACGGCACCAGTAAACCAAAGCGTTAACGCGGCGACTATGACAGGTACTAAGCTTTACAGGCTTCCGTATAACGCGACGGTGCAGATTGTTCTACAAAACACGGCTATGATCTTGTCGGAGAACCATCCTTTTCATCTTCACGGGTTTAACTTCTTCGAGGTTGGTAGAGGTTTGGGGAATTTTAACCCGGAAAAGGATCCGAAGAGGTTCAACTTGGTGGATCCGGTTGAGAGAAACACGGTTGGTGTTCCAGCTGGTGGTTGGACAGCCATCAGATTCATCGCTGACAATCCAGGTACATTATTATTAAAATAATGCATGCATGAGGTGTAGGCATGTAGCTAATTTCTTAATACTGGTTTCTCTTTTTTTTCGTAAAGAAAGTTGTTGGTCTTGTTACGCATTACTTTTGTCAAACAGTTAGTCTTTTTCAATCACTAACTATTTAATTATTATTTATAATGTTGTAACGCATTATTAATTTATGCGATAGTCGGTCCAACTTGCTATGGTTTTGTGCTAATTGGTTTGTTATTTTCTTTTTCCCTTTTTATATTATAAGGGGTGTGGTTCATGCATTGTCACTTGGAAATCCATACAACTTGGGGACTAAAGATGGCATTCGTCGTGGACAACGGTCACGGTCCTGACCAATCACTGCTTCCTCCACCCGCCGATCTTCCTAAATGTTAGGGGGGGAGGGGGAGTTTATTATTTTGTTACTTCGTTAAATCCTATTATATAACAAATTAATTCTTCTTCTTTTTTTTTGGAAATAACGTTTAGGGGTTGGTGCATCATTACAATTGTATTTTTGAATGTAAAAAAGGAAGATCGAACATTTTATAGTTTTTTCAGATATTCTTATGCATGCTAGGCTTCTTTTCATTTTTTGACTTTTTCGTCGCAACTTGACAAGTAAAGTTACCCAGCAAGATAAGAAAAAGAAACTCATACGGTGTTCAACGGAATCGTATAAGGATTTCTAAATGCCAAATGTCACGGATTTTCTTAAGCAACCCCAAAGGTTCGGTTGGTCGTCGGTGTGTTCCTTAAAGTTGTTTTAAAAAGGATATATGTATCACACCCACACATACACACGTATCTATACTTAATTGAAGTCGACTTATAAAATGTCGAAAACACTAACACTACAAACCAGCAAAATATAAAGAGAAGCAACCCAGCTCCACTGTAAAATATAGGTGGTAGAGAAAGTTGATAGCAAATTGTGGAAGCGTAAAATAAGAGGGTGAACGGTGATTTCATGTACGTAATCATTTAATTGGATCCTCACACAATTGTTTACTCATGAATAAAATAGCATTTACGGATGCATAGATATTTTCCAGTTATACTGGAATCACAATTTCCCTGAAAAATTATCATAATAGTTTAACCTGAGGAAATAAAACAAATTGTCAGGGTATTGATTCCAAGTGATTTTGTCTGCTTCATCCATCTCGCAGGGACGTTTGTCCCTTGGTGCACTAAAAACTTAGTTTCATTTTAAAATGTATTATGCTTAAACAGATTTCTGACTTATTCCTTGTTTGAAATAATAATCAAACTAATAACAATCCTAAAGTATTCAAATGAATAAAAGAGTATTTAACTTGAAAGACTTCTATAAATGGTAATACACACATTGTTTAGAGAATATTAGTTGTACCAGAAATGGCAAAAACTACTATTCAATTATTTGATGTGTCTCCAACACTTATAGCTCCTGGAAAAGTCCAAAGGCTCATTATATAAAAATACTATTATATTTGAATACGCTAAAGATGTAAGCATCCTGTTTAATAAGAGACTAAATCATTATTATAGGCCCTAATCAACACATGTATATATATCCTGAAATGATATCACTTTTTGGTAAGCTTGCATGATTGATACATAGAATTGATTTAGCAATTTTTTTTTCATATACGAAAGCTGGAAAGATTGTAAAATGACGATTTCATTTATAGTGATGTGATCACTTTTAAACTTGTTTTTAGTATAACATGATATTGATGATTTAAAGGTGCTAGGTATGCAATTGTTTGTCAATTTAATAATTATTCATATTTCCGAAGCATGTATTTAATTATACATAACTCGGGTTTTACAGGCATTATATTAGCTGTAACTATCAGTCAAGATGTATATTGGCATATATGTATACACATCTTGAACCTGATTAAGGTTAAGTACGGTATGGTACCATTACCATCCACGTAAGAAAGCTTACCGACAATGATTTGTTTACTAAAATGTAATTAATTCTCTAAACACTGTAATTAGGACATATCTATGTGATCCGTGAAATTAGGAATGCTAGTTGTAGTAAACTCGATAGATAATGGATTTCATTGACACGTTCAAGATTCTTCAAACAAAATTAAATATTTGTACATTTAAAAAATATTCATTATTGTATTTTGAATAAAGGACAACTCATGCCATCGTCAACTATTAGGACATTATGCAATATTTAAATATAAAATGTAAATCTCAGCAAGCACTGTGCAGAAGAGAAAGTTGTCACGTAAAATAGTGACTTTTTCTTTTTGCTTAAAAATATAAAACCGCAGTTCATTCAAATCATACATTTTAATCTTTCGGAAAGGTGATTGGTTTATTTCTACAATGATAAATATAAGGTGATTGATGTGTTTTTGTAAAATTTTGTGAGGAAACTCATAAACTTTCATAACATCCGTGAAATGAATTTTTGTTGATGAATAGATATAAAATAGTGACTTGATTAGATCTTTTTTAAATCATTTATGGGTTTACGATTACTATAGCGGAGAACATTTGAGTTCAATTAATCGTACATTTCGAGGTTGATTGGCAATAGATTAAAAGTGTTGTAGTGTTTTTTTTTTTTTGACTGAAGCCTGAAGGCTTGTAGTGTATTTCCACGGCTCAAATTACTTCTAAAGCATAATTCTATCCAATTATGTTTTATAAAGATTTTCTAAACTACAAAAAATTTCTTTTCTATTTGTTTTTTTTTTTGGCTATAGAAATCAAATATGCAGAGCATTTACATTTGGTTTTAGAATATTTCTATGTATTTTTTTTAATCTACAACCAAAATCTTATATCAAAAATATTTACAGCCATAGCAAAAAAAATATCTGAATTTTTAATTTAATAGAAAAATATAGAACTATAGTTCATTCAAATCATACATTTCCACTTTTAAAGAAAGGTGATTAGTTGCTTATTGAGAGCTCCACAATAATAAATATAAGGTGATTGATTTGTTTTAGTAAACTTTTGTGATGAGACTCATAATCTTTCATAACATCAGTGAATTTAACTTTTGTTGATGAGCAGATAAATTTGAGAAATGGTCATTAACACGAGAGCATTTCTAATCTATTGATATATTGTCTCTATAATAACATCTAAATTTATAATTACTTCAATTTATTTTTATTCTAATCGAAATTTCCTATATATAGAAGAAAATAATACTTTCTACTTTTTATTATATACTTTTTAAAATATTATATCAAAGAAACATTAAAGTATTCTCCATCTCTATAACAAATTTCTCTGTTTTAAAGAAAAAAAAATCAAAATACCCCAGCTTCGCTATTTTACTTGATATAAAATTTAATAACTTTGTCTTCTACTTATTCTAACTGGTTTATTGCATGTTACAAGATGCTTACATGGTTAATCAAAAATATAGTTGTTTGTTTTATGGTCTGAATTGCTTGTTTTAAACGCTTATGTCTTTATTTTATCCCAAAAACTATGTTTTAAAACATTGATCTGATTACAAACCCTCCATATGTATAATTTCGACTATACAAAACGTGACTCTGTACGTTACCAAACCGATTGAGAGAGAGAGAGCCCATCGAAGGATCGCACGTGTATATTCGACATTAAATTATAAAGGATTAATCGGACGTAGATAAATATGCCACGTGAACAAATCATAATAGAGAAGACAGATTCCTCGAGATCATAAAAGAAAAACAATTAAAGTGGGAGACCGACCAATGATAATGCAAAACGCGCATCTTACGTGGACCCCTTCGTACAACTTGGCCATGAAATTTACTGCTGATCTCGACCGTTCATTTGGCGGCTGCTTTTTTTCCGATCTCACGCACAAAATCCCAAATTGTGAAAATACGATAACAGTATATCCACTGTACGTAATCAGTGAAAATAAAATTATAACAGCAGAGCATCAACTAGGGGTCAACATATACCCGCATTTGAATTGGATATTTCAGATTTTTAGTATAGGGATAAAGATATATAATCCATGTAAGCATTTTTTATATTTCGAGTTGGATTTAAGTATCTATAATTTTGATTTTGATAACTCAGAGTGGATTAGTTATTTAAAGTTATTAAAAATAAGGATACACATAGCTAACTAATCAAAACAAAACAAAACAAAATTGAATTAAATAGAAATGTGTATATTATAAAATAGAATAATATAGTATAAAATAAACAATAACAAAATATGTTATTAGTGGAAAAGAGAGGTATTAAGTACTCAAAGATAAATATAAATACTTCAATAAAACAATTTTAGAAAAAGAATGTATTATCCAGTAGAATCGAAAGATATAGAGAAATTAGACACATGACCATTAAATCCATGGTGAAGACATAGATAGATTTATCATGAACTACGAAGAGCAAATGAATAAATTTAAACTATTCAAGGTTTATAATTATTATATATATTTTCGTATATTTCGGATATCCATTTGGATATTGGGTATTATCCGATTGAGTTCGGATTTTCTATTTTTCTAATTCAAGATACGTTCAAATATTTTTATGGATCAAATCAGGTTCAAGTTCGAACCTTCAGATAGCTCTGAATTCAATTTTAGATATCGGGTAAAATGCCAGGTATCAAATAGCAATAACATATTTGTTTTTGTAATTTCTTTTGTTTCTGATGTTTTAAAAAAATGCACAATTATTAAAAATTTAATTTGTTTAAAATATTACTAAAATAAAGTTATAAATTATTTTATCAGTTAGAAAATAGCTATAATAGTATGTTAGCTGCATAGTTTTCATAGAAGTAAAAGTTATCCAAATATATGAAACATTTTATATTTTGAAATATCAAAAAATTCTAAAACATCTTATATTTCAACATGGAGGGAGTATTTTAATAAAGATGTTGAAAATTTTGTTATTACTCTGCTAGGCATCGTATTCTCCCAGAAAATGTCAACCCCGTGTATTATTTTAAAAATAAATGAATAAAATCATTTATTGGGTTTCAGTGACAATTATTTTTGTATTTCATAATATATCAGAGTGTTCACCATCATTATTTTGTTGTAATCATATCAGTTACGGAATTATTGTCTATTCTTTTCATTTTCTTTCATACATTTAGAAATTTGCACTCTCACTATTCCTCATACGTTATGTTTTGAGTTTTTTTCTACGAAGATTGGTTTTCTCGCTTTTTTTTTATTAACTAAATTAATAAATGATACCACTTTAAGTGATATTAATTGAAAATATTAAAATATTACTATTGTCCCATAGTTATGAGAGATGTTTTAGTGACAGAAAACAATGTAATTAAGATAAACAATCATTTTTTAATTTTTATACAACTCCATAGCATTATTCTATTAGAAACAGAGAAAAAATCTGACCAGATCAATCAAACTTTATAGGGCGGTATTACACTACAGTTTAATAACTAAGACTACTAATTTATTAAAAAAAACACATGAGATAGACGGTGTAATTTTTTGGTTGAATTAGAGTAAAATTAAATAATAAATATTTATTCTCGGTAACTTTATTTTCTACCAATCATGAAAACAAAGATTATATATTATTCTAGCTTACTCTATTTTTTTTTCTGTCTTTTCTTGATTGACAGTCAAACTTATACTGTTTATTTGGAGTTGAGCATAGAACGAAAAATATAATTAAATAAAATATTTACATTTATTCATTTTACTCTCAGTTACTATAGCTTAATTTTATATTCCTCTTCTATATTCTATATAATTTTCACCTTATAACTCCAAAGTGTTCTCAAACCCTTACTCTAACTGTAAACAATGAAAACAATTCATGCTTTGTAATATAGTTTCTTTAGACGGGATGTATTTTTTACTACTAAGTATCATGCACGAATGTAACTTTGCAAGGTGACAAAAAGTAGGGAAAAAAAGAAGAGAATCCAATCTTTTAATTTCTGTAATGAGAAAAAAGACAGCATCACCCAAAAATATAATTTCTCAAGAACAGAACTATAAGAGCCCAAATCATCTCCTCCCTTTCTCTACACACTTCTTCTTCCCTCTTTTTCTTTTTACTGGAGAAAGATTTTAGAAACTGGTTTCTGGTTTTACTTTTCTTTCTATTTAAGGGTTCATTTGCTTCTTCTTGCACGCTATAGTTTTCCCAATTTGGTAAGCTCCAAGGTAGCTTCTTCAATAGTATTATTATTACTATTTTTTTTTTCATTTTCTGTAGCCATATGTTTATTTTCCCGAGAAATATTATCCACACCCAGATCTTTAAATCTCAACTCTGAGTCTCTGATACTTGAAAACTTATACTCATGCTTTAGTTCCACCAATAGATTTCTTCTGCATAATATAAGAGCTATACCCAGATCTTGCCTAGATCTTACCCTTGATTCTCTCATCTCTTTTACAAAAGGTTTAAACTTTTCTAGATTCCTTGAAGTGGGTCTAAAGCAATGCTTCAAAGATATTCTGATGATTTCATTAATCAAAATAAAAAACGAAGTATCATTTGACTGTGATTTTTGTGTTCTTCCTTTGATTCTTTAATATCTTCAAACTCTGATTCTCTTTCTCCCTGTCGGTATGTTTTGTTTTTACAAATCTTAAGACAAAAAAAAAACAGAGCTAGGTTTTACTTTTTTTATTTTCGGACATGGAGATTCTGAGACCGACAACTTCACACGTCTCCGGTGGGAACTGGCTCATGGAGGAGACCAGTAGCAACGTTGCATCTACCCGGGAGGTTGCCACGTGGACGGCGGCAGAGAATAAGGTGTTCGAGAATGCTCTGGCGGTTTACGACGACAACACTCCTGATCGGTGGCAGAAGGTAGCGGCGGTGATTCCTGGGAAGACCGTGAGTGATGTCATCAGACAGTATAACGAGCTGGAAGCTGACGTCAGCAACATCGAGGCCGGTTTAATCCCGGTTCCCGGTTACATCACCTCGCCGCCTTTCACTCTGGATTGGACCGGTAGTGGAGGTGGATGTAACGGATTCAAACCGGGTCATCCCGTTGGTAATAAACGTTCTCCGGCCGGTAGATCGCCGGAGTTAGAGCGGAAGAAAGGTGTTCCTTGGACGGAGGAAGAACACAAGTAAGCCTCTGTTCTACTTTCCGGTTTACTGGGAACTGAAATTAAACCGGAAAAATGTTTGTTACTAGTCATGCAAACTTGTAGAATAGTTGAACATAATGATTTTATTTGGAGAAAGATCCATTATCTACATTACTAATGGACTTAAAGAGACACATGCATAGTAGTAGTTTGGTTTATTTTAAAATAGTTACATTTTGATATATTTTTATAAATTGTAATGTTTATGAAAATACATTTGACTCCAATTTTTTTTTTGTGTGACAAAAACAGGTTATTTTTAATGGGTTTGAAGAAATACGGGAAAGGTGACTGGAGGAACATATCTAGGAACTTTGTGATTACACGAACGCCGACACAAGTCGCTAGTCACGCCCAAAAATACTTTATACGGCAACACTCTGGTGGCAAGGACAAGAGACGAGCAAGCATTCACGACATAACCACAGTAAATCTCGAAGACGAAGCTTCTTTAGAGACGAACAAAAGCTCCTTGGTTGGACGAGAACAGCATTCAAGACTAGCCGCGTTTCCTTGGAACCAAACGGACTATAATGGAACGCATGCAGACGCTTTCAACATAACGACAGGGAACGCTCTTAGTGGCGTTCACTCGTACGGCCAGGCTATACTAGGACCGTTTAACACGGCCGCTGATTCTTGCTACGATGCGCAGAACACAATGTTTCAGCTATAGCAAGTTGTGATACTCTAATTAAAAGGGTGTAAGTTAAATTCTTAAATTTTTCATATGGACGGAGCAATCGTATTTTGAAAATTGTATAATAAACGTCCATTGTTTTGATTGATTCCAAATTAAAATAGTCAATTAATGTTTCGTGACAATGCCTAATTAATTTTCTAGTTAATGTTTGGTTACTCAGCTACAACGTTAAAGTCATTAATTAATACTCCCTCAGTTTTTTTATAATTGACGTTTTGGGAGAAATTTTTTGTTCCAAATTATTTGACGTCTTCAATTTTTTATGTAAAATATATTACTAATTAATGTTAGATGACCAATGATATTATATCTTCTATTTTATTATTGTTTGAATTGTAGTTAGGTAAACAATTAATGATGTTTTTGTTTAGAAAATGATAAAAAATTAAATGTTTCTTAATCTGTGTGCATAATCCTAGAACGTCAAATATAAAAAAACAGAGGGAGTATATTAATGGCTTACAACTAAAGGTTCAAATGAGGTTTAGCTAATTTTATTGTTAGCATTACTTAGCTGCATATGCATAATCACAATTAAAATTAGATAGTGTGCGCAAGTGTTAGTTGTTGATGGAAAACACACAAAAAAAAATATATTTCTGTTATACAAGTTGCAGCCAAAAGGTTTCAAAAGTCATGAACTGGGTCATCTCCAATATCCAAAGTTTGTCGTTTAATGTTTGAATAACATATGCATCACAATATGTTATTATTCGTTGTTCGTCTCAATCAACCCATCTATTTCAACAACCACTTGAAGTTATAACAGCGGAAAATATTTTATATTAACAGTTGACATTGTTTTTACTCTTTTTATGTAAAAAAACAAATATCAAATTCTTATTTTTGATCATGAGATCTGGTAGACTAATGGGTTAAGTGCATGAGTTGGTTATATTGTATTTTTAATTAAATCGGGTAGAAATAATGTTACGTCATGTTATTAGCATTTAATATCAATGCAGGGTAACTCCTAAACAAAGGCTTCCAATGTTTACAAACCACAGTACACAAAAATTAATAATAACAAAAATCTTTACATATATTTATTTACTTATATGTTTTTGTTATTATTCTTCATGTTGTCATTCCAACCCTACAGAAAGATTAAGCTCTTATGTATAAACTCTCCCAAGTAATTTTTTTTAACTTTAAAAAAAAAAGTTAAACTCAGATCTATTAAAAACACCGACCTAATTTTCAGATGGAAGTACAGTCCATGGATAAACCCTCTCTTGGACATTCAAATTAACCAAAAGTAATAGTCAATATCCGTGTGGCCAGCGAAATTCGAATCTCGGATTCACCGTATCAAATTTCCCTTCAAATGTCTCTGGCCTACCACCGCGTGGTTAAATATAAAAGTTCAAAAAGACACTCTTCCAAGTAATTTTAAAAAGTTCTTGATTTTGAAGAAATGCATAAAACTAAAACCAAAACTTTGATAAAGTTCCAAAAAAATGATGGTAGTCAGAAACATATTTGAAAAAAACTTAAGCCAGCATTACATAAACAAAACCAACTGAAACAATTAAATTAACAATAAAACCCTAAAAACTAATTAAGCTGCCTCACTAAATCGTTTTCTTCGCCATAAAATCCCAATCCCCAACTTGATTACCGGGCAACCTAGGAATATTAAATGGAATTTGATAACCCGTGAACGGGTTAACATTAAAAGATGCAGGTACAACCGGTTCAAGATTATAATAAGGTGCTTGCCTCTGCATAAACTGAGTACCCTCGTTTCCCTTGGACACCATGAAGCCTTGATTAACCCCTGAGTCGGCTAAATTATCCACTAGACTCGGCTCCATTGTAATCTGATCATCATGAGGCGAGAACAACGGGAAACTCATATTATTATATGGGAACATCAAGCACTGTTGCTGCTGGTGACCAGCAAAGTATTGTGACATATAATGTGGATCCATTAAAAACTGTGGGATTTGTGGCTCCATGGCTTGATGCTGGGCCCTAAACGTATTACGGTTCTGTCTCATTATAGCTTCATGTAACTTGTTTCCCACGTCATCAAAAATCCCACGTAGCTGCTCTTGTGAACACTTCTCTAGTTTCTCCTCCCAACAGTTATACTTATTCTTGTTATTCATCCCTCTCTTATTATTATCATTACTATTCTCCATCTCTTTTGCCTTGCCTTTATCGTTAACGAAAGTCTCGACGTGGGCTTCTTTCCTGCAGCTGTTGGAGGCTGTGTCTCTGTACCTGCGTATGATGTCTCTGGCTTTGGTCTCGTCCTCGGGCCATATCTCAGGTTTGGTAATCACCTCATCGGTCGCTTTGCTGGGCCCGTAGACGATGAGACATGTCTGGACGCCGCAGAGAGTTGAGAACTCTCCTGCCTTCTTGTAAAGACAGGCTCTCCTCTTCTTGTAAGTTGTCATCCTTGTCTTATCGTTCGCTATCCTTTGTAGGTCCACGACTTTCTCATGCGCCATCCTTTGTACCCTCATTTCTTATTGTTATTGCACAAAACATATAAACATATTAACCTTTTCCGTACCCAAAAATCATAGATAAATATATAGACTAATTGATATGCTTTTAAAAAAAGCCCTTGAAACCAGAGCAGAATATATTTATGAACATATGCATACAATTTTATGCAAAATATCGAATTCTTACTTGGGTATCGAAGCAAGCTTTCAACGAGTTTCTTTGCGAAAACAATATTTATGGAGTTTCTGTCGGAATAATGGTTATATATGCTAGGTTTTATATCTTGAGCTTGATTTAGTGTGTCTTTAGGAAGGAAAAAAAGATTATGAGATATAATTACCATTAATTGAAGATGAGATTTTAGGAAAGAAAAATGATATATGGAATATTTAGTTTGCTAAAATGGAAAATATACATTTTATAATAATTAAAGCACAGTTAATTTAATAGTTTCCTCATTAGTTAGGCGATTTGATATTTTTTCTTTTATGCATTTCATAATAGGTACTATATATATATATATATAAAAAATATACGTGTGTATATATAGAGTATACTCCTTCCTTGGAGTGCGTCGTGCATGATACATCCTTCACATGTTGTCTCTGCGTATAGGCGTTAGTGTCTTTCGTGATTGATCTGATCGCTCGCTTGAATGATTGATGTATGATAGTACTTTCCGTGTGTTTTGGGATTCAAGATCCACATGCTACGGTCTTGATAAATGGTAAAATCTTCTTACGGATTTGACGCATCCAAACGACAAAGAAAAGTTGTGCATTATATCATAGAAAAACTCATATGTTTGTGTGTATTCTGAATAGAATATAAATAGAGGTTTGATGATAATATTCAGCTTTTAGCACTTGCATATTAGGCAGATTGATACACCAAAGATCTCTTTATTTTCCATGTACACCATATATGTACAATCAAAGGATATGTTACACTGATAGCAGTTTTTATTTACTATATATGTTCATTAGCATAATTAGTTATTTCTAAATATTACCCCAAAAGTTATATTTACATAATTTAATTGAAAAAAATCTAGAAAATAATGATACAATAACTTGTTTCATTTGTTACAAATCAATCCATAAACAGATTTCTCGACATGTTTTCTTGACATGAATGCATCCACTAGTAACTCATCAACACGTTAGTATCTTCCATAAAATAATAAACATATGGTTACAAATTGAATATGAAACAATTCTGATTATCTATGATTTATCCTTCAATAAATTATGAATAAAATCCCCATTTATGAATTAAAACACTAACCTAAGAATCTGTTTCCGTCTTTGTTGTTTTGGTCTCTAAATTGTGGACTGACTCAACCACTTTCTTGGATTCTTCATCGTCTTCGCTAGCTGTTAAGCCAGTGTTATGGTGCAATGGTGCTATAACATCAGGTTTCAGATTCTCTTCATCATTCTTCTCAGTATCAGTTGAGTCTTTAGCTTCTGTAGCAACTTTATCTATAGCAATATCTTGAGAGATAGCATCATCATGCTCTAGTTTTTGGGTGATCTCCAATATTCTTGGTGATATTTCTTCGGGAGAATTTGTACCGTTCTATTCAATGAATAAATAAAAAATGTTACAAAACTTATAAACAAGAACCAACGACCGGGAAAGAAGTTAAGACAGAGTAGAGGGTAAAACCTGTTGTGTCCATAGTTGTGAACCTTGTGAGTCATGAGCGTCTTCTAAACCTATTACTTCTTCTTGGGCTGGTTCAGCATGAAGATCTTTCACTAACCCTGAATTTTCTCCTTCCTTAGAGAACTTATGATCAGTTAACTCATCCAATGTTGAGTCATTACCTTCTTGAACTTTCAGAAGTATCACATCACAATCATTTTTTGAATTTTCGTAGCCTTCAACCAATTGTGTATAAGGAGGGCTTGGAGATGCTTCCAAAAGATCATGAGTTTTCTCTTGTTCCACTAGCTTTGCACCCTTATCAGATTTTTTGACTAATCTCGGATCATTCTCTTCCATGACCTTACTTTCTTGTAAATTTGTAAAAACATGGCATGGAGAACTCGTCAAGTCACCTTGAAGTGCTTTATCTTCTATTTGTTCTGTTATATCCTTTGTGAAATTATCTAATTTTGGTTCTTCTTCTTCTTTCGTCTCTCTTTCAAATGATTCTACACATGGAGTGTCCAAAGAGCATCCAAGACGCTTTGAGATGCCTCATATTCACTTGGTTTTGTGTTCTCATACTCCATATCTTTAGCAACATCTTGAGAGATAGCATCATCATGCTCTGGTTTTTGGGTTCCTTGGGAGGAATTTGTACCTTGCTATTGAATGGATAAATAGACAATATCACAAAATTTTGACTCAAGAGGCAACAATGAGGAGAAAATTAATATATGTCAAATATGATTATAATAGAAGTTAAACCTGTTGAGTCCATGGTTGTGAACCGTGTGAATTAGGAGCGTCTTCTAAACCTATTGATTCTTCATCAACGTTCACTATGTTGTTGTATTCTTGGGTCGATTCAGCATGAAGATCTTTCAATAACCCTGAACTTTCTCCTTCTTTAGAGAACTGCTGATCAGTTGACTCATCCAGTGTTGAGTTATTACCATCCTGAACTTGCAAAAGTATCACATCACTATCGTTTTTTGCATTACCATATTCTTCAGACAATTGTGTGCAAGGATGGACTAAAGATGCTTCCAAGACGTCATGAGTTATTTCTTGTTCCATTGGCTTTGCATTCTCATCAGAATTTTTGAGTAACTCCAGACCATTCTCTTCCATGACTTCATTTTCTTGTAATTTCGGAGAACTCTTCAAGTCACCATGAAGTGACTCATCTTCTCTTTGTTGTGTTACCTCCTTTGTAGAATAATCTAAGTTTGGCTCTTCTTCTTTTGTTATCTCTCTTTCAAATGATTCTACAGGGGGAGTGTCCAAAGAAGCATCCAAGACGCTCTGAGCTGTTTCATATTCTTTTGGTTTTACGTTCTCATGCTCCTTCATATGGATCTCTGTATCATTTTCTCCTTGCATGCTATTCAAGATTTGATCCTTCTGCTGGTGATCAATGATATTTGAGTCCAAGATTGTTTCAGGTTCTTCAGTTATAGAAGACAATGAAACACTTGTATGGAACAACAAACCATCTAATTTTGCCATAGCTTCTAGACTTGAACACATCACTGGAAGTACGAGTAGGTTTTTGCTCAAAATTCTCTATGGTTTGGCTTCTTCTATCTAACAAAGACATCTCATCAGCCGTCTTAAGATGTTCATCTGACAAACACTTCTGATATGGTTTAGTCCCTAGCCCATTGTCATCCTCTTTTGATCTTGATTCACATTGTTGAGAGACCCTCTTACGTGATTCTTCACCGCGGATGATTTCTCTGTCAATATCAGTATCATACGTGTAGGATTCTCCACCATTAGACCAGTCATCAAGCCAATCAACCGTCGTAGGAGGTGAACCAAGCTCTGAAACCTCTACTTGCATATCTGAGGCAATGGAGAAGGTTCTATTGTGAGCACTTGCGCCTCTGCGAGCATAAAACATGTTGTTGTCATCGAGCCTTGGCGCTACTAAGCCTCTAGGTAACGGGCTTGGGATATCGTTTCTTGCTTGGTTCACAAGAAACCCAGGAAACTTATCCATGGAGTGGCTTATAGCTTCCCTGAGCTCTGCTTTGTTGAAACGGTTGAGTTCTGCCTCACTTTCTTCTGAACAACTTGAATCATCATCACCATCTTCTTCGCTTGTTTCTGTGTCATTATTCACTTCTACCTCTCCATCTCTGTTTTTGTTTTTTCCACCCTCATCACCACTTTTATCATCATCAACCTCTATTGTGACTTGTTTGACATAGCAAGGGAGGTTTTGTTCGTTATGATCCATATATTCATTGTCCAAATCTGTAAACAAAAAGTAAAGAAATAATTTTTCATTGAGTATATAAAAACAAAAAAAATAAGGACACACTAATAAAAGAGAAATATTTTCAACTAACACTAAATCATGTTTTATTATAAAATTAGCATAAAAATATAAAATTGTTGAAATATCATTTATCAAAGATAAAAATAAATATATATTTCATATAGGTCAATTCTCTCAAATAGTCATTTTTATGTTTTTGACCCCGAAATAACATTCAAGAAAAAATGATTAAACAAGACTTTTTATTTTGAGAAGTTTAATATTTATTTTTATTTTTAAATTTTTTAACTTGATCTCCAAAACTCCACACATAACTCTAAAACAATTAATTAATTATAAGGTATAAGTGTATATTTACACTCTTTAATAAAACATATTTTGATTTTTTTTCTCCTTAAATGTGATTTTTTACAAAAACATTTTTAAGGCTATCATAGAATATTTCTCTTTCAATATTTGAATTTAACCTTTAGAGTTAAGGTTTAATATTTATGGGGCGACAGTGAAATTAGATTTAGGAATTAGAGTAATTTAATTATTTTCTTGACAAGGTCAAAAAAAAAATATTTTCTTGAAAAGTAGTTGCTGTGTTATATTTTTTTTTATATAATTGGATGCTACTTTTGTGATAAACTTTCTTACAAAATGATATTTTAGAGATTTGCTTTAAGAAAAAAACAGAAAAATAAGAACAAATTACCTAAAAGTTTTGTGGTAGTGGAGATGTCTGAAGCAGGAACTGGACTGTTCATACATTTATCATGTTCTGGGGAAAAATGAGCAAAGCGACAGAAGCTCTCATGACGACAAAGGAACATATCATTAGGGTTGAAAAATGAGAACTCTTCATCAAAGCTATCTCCAGTAAGATTAGGTCTCTCCTCTTGAGGATCATAAGGAATATCGAAAGGGCTTCTCGCTTGTAGCATCACAGAAGGTGCTGAGCCTGGAACTTGCAATCCCGATTGATAGTTTCGACGTTTCTCAAAAGGGTTGTTGTTATTGTTCCTCGGAACCGTAATTTGAAGGTTGCTGTTCTGTGTAGGGCTGGTTGTCTCTTCAGCTTGAAGCTTATTATGTTGATCTAAAGCTAGTTTAAAGAGTCTTCTTGTTCTTCTTCTAGCGATTAGACTCTCTAGTCTCTTGTTTCTCTCAACCTCTGAGATCCCATGTTCGTTCACACTGCTCATCTCCTCTTTACCATCATGTTTCTCTTCATTGACCTCACAGTTGCAAACCATTGGCTCTTCTTCAACGTTAAGATTAGACATTCTTGAATCTTCCTCAACAAAAGCCTTATCGTTCTCTTCTTCCACTACGTTGGTTTCTATTGCTTTTGGAGACTCCTCGAATTGTGGTGTGCGTCCGAGGAGATCGTTGTAAAGAGAGGTCAAGATAACTTTGTCCTTCTCTTCCTCGCTTGTCTGTGAATCCCATTCTTCAACTTTCATTCGAGCGTTTCTTCTTACACTTCTTTGTTGTCTTAAGTGACTTCTACCACCTTTCTTTTCTCCTTCACAACTCTTTGGCTCCGAAGAGGAATCGGAAAATCTTAATCCCAGCTTTTCTCGGACGTACACCACAACACATGCAAGAACCGGTGACGAGTATATCAAGAAGAACAACAAGGAAGGGAGGAGAATGTATAAAGCGAGTAAGAGCATGGAAACCAAAGACAAGATTGGGTGGTTTCTCATGAATTTGATGCTTGTGCTCATGGAGAATCCAATAACTTTCCATATTATTGCGCATGATTCCTTCACGTCAATACCCATTTTCCATGCAATCGAATATTCAAGAGACAGAAAAATTGATTAGAAATCAAATGAAACAAGATCCATATTTGGGGTTTTCCTTTGTTTTTTTTTTGCTTCAAAGATTATACAAAAACATTGATAAATGGTGTTTCCTAAACTTAGGCAGCGTATATTGTCTGGAGTTCCTGTGTTTCAGGACGTTAAAATTCTTTCTCCCTTCATATTTGTTTGGTACCAGTGGAAATTAAAACGACCAAACAGAAAACATATTTAGTTATTTTTTGGTAAAAAAACATATTTAGTTTGTTAACGAAAAACGATTTTTAATTCAATTTTTTTTTTGCTTTTATTTCTAAGATAGCCCTATCTTTATGTTCTTCAATCTAAATTTCTACATATCAAATATGTATATTTTAATTTCAAACAAATTGATAATTGGAGGAATTTCATTTCTACCATAAATTTGATACCACTTTTCAAATTTATCTTTAATGAATGACTATTTTCAAAAATACTTTAATTTTTTGATGAAAATAGATTTAATTAATTTTATAAATATTTATAAAAAAATTTAGAAACTCAACTTCACCTTTTTAACACTAAACCTCAAACAATAATCACTAAATTGTAAATCCAAATGTTAATATATTTTTGTTAGTGTGTATTTTTGCAAAATGGTACTTAACTTATAGTATTTTTAGCAATTTCTCTGGATAATACCAATTTTTTTCAGATTTGAACTTTCGTAATTTTCACGTTAAAGTTAAACACCTCCAAAGCTATCAGTTTTATAAAAAGGTAATTTTGTGATACCAATAAAACTTCTTGAAATTAAAATATGTCAAATTTTCTATTGCACAATATATTTTACCTTATATGTTATGTTGTATTCTTTGCTGAATTAATTTTAATAAAATAATAGTTAACATATTTTATTCATATAAAAATGATTGAGACTTATTTCATCAAACATTCTAAGACAATAAACTAATTTTTAGTGATTATGGTACTAAAAAGGGCTCTCCCAATGATTCCTAAAAATAAAACAAAATCACAGTTAAAATTTTATAGAAATATTGAAAACTTATTTTTATCTATGATTCAGAAATTATAGATAAAACAAAATTCGTTATTGAACCTAAATATCTAAATTAGACAAAATGCAATAAAAATAAAAACCACATATTCCTCGAAATATTTTTTCTGTGAAGGAAATATTTTTAATCTATTTTATTTTTTTGGTCACGATTCATTGAATTTATGGGTTCTTTAGGACAAAACTTATTTCGTAGACAAAAAAAAAGAAAAAAAAAGGACAAAACTTATTTCGAAAAAGTTACATCCATAAAATTATGACATGATTATCGTTAGGCCCATTCCGTGGGTCCTCTAAAAAATCAAATTCGTGGCCCATATCCACCATCTAAAACCTGTGGTCGGGAAAAAAAAACAAAAATCTCATCATCCATTGCATTCCACTTTATCTTGTAACCACGTGACGATAAACACCGTTCCTCTCTATACTTGTCCACACTAGATTCTCTCCTGCCGATTAAATCTTCTTTCCCCGGCGTATCCAACGGTGGATACACTCCTCACTTCCTTCGATCTGACGGTTGACATTCGAAGTCGTTGTTTTCCAGTAAACCTCGCGTTTCCCAAAAGAAGATTAGATAAAACCCAAAACATGTGTTGCCATGTCGTCTTCTTCTTCCTTTGATTTCCTCAAATTTCTAGGGTTCTGAAAACAATGACTACAATCGAATTGCTTAGACCAGGGATCAGATTCTCAACCTCTTTTAGTAATTACAACACTCTCTTGTCCTCGAGCTTCTTCCGCGTTCGGTCGTGCGCGTTTCTCCACAATCCGAGCCGATTCGTCGTCTCCAATTCGATACTGCAGAAGAGATTGATCTCACCGTCGATTAGGACGATTCCGAGGAAGAAGAGTAGAACGGTTGTGAACTGTCAAGAAGGAGATGAGAAAACGAGCTCGAGTGACGGTGAAGGGAACAAGAAGAAGAAAGGAGGGAAGGAAGGTAAAAGCGGTGTGTGGTGGTCAAAGGGTACTAAGAAATGGGAGTGGGAGCCGATAATCAAGGCTCAGGAGGTTGGTGTTTTGCTACTACAGTTAGGTATCGTTATGTTTGTGGTGCGGTTGCTCCGACCCGGTTTACCGTTACCCGGGTCGGAGCCTCGGACGCAGACGACGTTCTTGAGTGTACCGTATAGTGACTTTTTGAGTAAGGTTAATAATAACGAGGTGGGGAAAGTGGAGGTGGATGGAGTTCATGTTTTGTTTAAGTTGAGAGATGATGGGAGCTTGCAAGAGAGTGAGACTAGTAAGCTCTCTGAGTCATCGGAGTCTCTGCTTAGAAGTGCGACTCCGACTAAAAGGGTTGTGTATTCAACTACAAGGCCGAGGGATATTAAGACTCCGTACGAGAAGATGCTTGAGAATAATGTTGAGTTCGGGTCGCCGGATAAGCGTGCTGGTGGCTTCTTTAACTCTGGATTGGTAAGGTCACATGGTACCTTGTTCGCATTGTAATGATTTTCACCGCTGGGGTACACTTATATTGAAAAAAGTTTCTTCCTTTTGTTGTTATTTGTGTTGCAGATAGTGTTGTTCTACATTGCAGTGCTTGCTGGTCTTCTCCACCGATTCCCTGTTAGCTTTTCTCAGGTTTGCTCATTTTATGATACTGTAGTGTGTGGTTGTTTAACTTAAGGCTGTGTGCAGTTCCGTTTAAAGTTATTATGAGGTAATACACAGAGTACAACGGGACAGCTTAGGACCCGCAAGTCTGGTGGCCCTGGTGGGAGGAAAGTCTCTGGTGATAGTGATTTAATCACTTTTGCTGATGTTGCTGGTGTTGATGAAGCAAAGGAAGAGCTGGAAGAGATTGTGGTAGGTTTTCTCTGTTCTTAATGCGGCAATGTTCTGAATTGCGTAGTCAAATCTTTCTAATAGCTTTGTTCATGATCTTGTGAGTTTCTTTTACGTTCGGTTTGATTGTTGCAGGAATTCCTCAAGAATCCTGATAGGTATGTCCGTCTAGGTGCTCGTCCCCCTCGTGGTGTCCTATTGGTGAGTCAAATAATTTCGTAGGTATTATTAGCAATGTTTGGTTACTATGTTTTGAATGTATGGATTTGTTTCCCTTTTTTGGTAGGTCGGTCTACCCGGAACAGGCAAAACCCTTCTTGCAAAGGCTGTTGCTGGGGAATCTGAAGTCCCTTTTATTAGTTGCTCTGCAAGTGAGTTTGTAGAGCTGTATGTTGGAATGGGTGCTTCACGTGTAAGGGATCTCTTTGCTCGGGCCAAGAAGGAGGCTCCGTCAATTATATTTATTGATGAGGTTTGAATACGTGGTCATTGTTGGATTACATCCTGTACCTTCTATTGGATGAAATCTGAGTATCTATTCCTATTTCATTTTGCAGATAGATGCTGTCGCAAAAAGCCGCGATAATAAATTCAGAATGGTCAGCAACGATGAAAGGGAGCAAACCTTGAATCAGTTGCTCACTGTAAGTTTGTAATTATGCAGTTTTTTTCTGCTAATGTTGCTTTCCTGATCTTTGCATGATCCAATTATGTGTTGGCACCTTGTTTGCAGGAGATGGATGGTTTTGACAGCAGCTCTGCAGTCATTGTACTTGGGGCTACAAATCGAGCTGATGTCTTAGACCCTGCCCTGCGTCGTCCAGGGAGATTTGATCGTGTTGTTGCGGTTAGTAGAATGATCTGGCTCTGTCTATTTAAAATGGTCACGCAGTTCAAACACTTTATTTTAGCTATCTGAAACATTTTTCAGGTGGAAACACCTAACAAGGTAGGAAGGGAATCGATTTTGAAAGTGCATGTTTCAAAGAAAGAGCTTCCTTTGGGAGATGATGTCAACCTTGGTAGCATCGCCTCGATGACTACCGGTTTTACTGGGTAAAATTCTGTATTTTATCCTTGATTCGGAAGTTTATTGTTTGCTTTTTGTTGTATATCTCGCTAACTTTTATGTTTGGTTTTTATAGGGCAGACCTTGCAAACCTAGTTAATGAGGCTGCTTTGCTAGCTGGAAGGAAGAGCAAGACGACGGTTGATAAAATTGACTTCATTCAGGCTGTGGAGCGATCAATAGCGGTATCTCATATTCGTTCTCAGTGTATTGACCATCTCGTCAGGATTTTCCCTTAAAAGTGCATCTCTTGTTGCAGGGCATAGAGAAGAAAACAGCAAGGTTAAAAGGCAGTGAGAAGGCTGTGGTTGCAAGGCATGAAGCTGGGCATGCTGTTGTTGGTACAGCTGTTGCAAATCTTCTTCCTGGACAGTCTCGTGTTGAGGTAAACGAATAAAACCAGTTTATTGGATAAGGTTAGTTCACCTTTTTACAAGCGTTAATTGATTAATGTTTTGCTACTAGAAATTAAGCATATTGCCAAGATCTGGAGGGGCTTTGGGCTTTACATATATTCCTCCAACGCATGAAGACCGATATTTGCTGTTCATTGATGAACTGCATGGCCGCTTGGTCACACTCCTCGGAGGTCGTGCAGCAGAAGAGGTTGTTTACTCGGGGCGTATTTCAACAGGTGCACTTGATGATATCAGGAGAGCAACCGACATGGCCTACAAGGCCGTAGCTGAATATGGCCTCAACCAGAAAATCGGACCCGTGTCTGTGTCTACACTTTCTGCTGGTGGGATGGATGACTCTGGGGGCTCACCATGGGGAAGAGATCAGGTAACTTCATTCTGCCTAGGCTTCTAGAATACACCTTATAAATTGAAAACAAACTTAAAATTTTCATGTAAATTAACAGGGGCATCTAGTTGATCTTGTTCAAAGAGAGGTAACAAATTTGTTGCAATCTGCTCTCGATGTCGCGTTGACTGTTGTTCGTGCTAATCCAGATGTATTAGAAGGGCTCGGTGCTCAACTTGAAGGTAACACATTACATATCTGGATAGTAATACTTTTTAACATCACAGAGACAAAACACAAGACCATTCATATTCTTATGTGACCCAAGTAAACTGCTAGTTTCTGGCTTATAATCCCAGAGTGGGCTGGTTTGATTCATTAAATGTTTTGATGGTCTAGCTCTTCAAGTACTTGACTCTGTTTTTAATTCTTGGAAACATGAAAATGGTTTCAGATGAAGAGAAAGTAGAAGGTGAAGAACTGCAGAAATGGCTGAATAGAGTAGTTGCCCCAGAGGAACTTGCTTTGTTCATCGAAGGAAAACAAGCTGCTTTGCTTCCAGCACAAGCTAGCTCCAGTTGACATCTACTAGCCTCTTGTCTCTCCCAGGTCAAGCCTGTGTAAAGCATCAATGACTGCTACGTAAAAAGATAAAACTTTGATGGGTCAAAAGCTCGAAAAATCTATCTACAAATGACGGCACCATCTCCTCAGAAAATGGCCCTTTGATGCTTAGTTTTAAGGACTCTCACTATGTATAGAAAAGCTTTTGCTTGCTGGCAAACAACCATGTGTTTGTAATATTTGCTACTTTATTTTTGGCAATTGTATTATTGACTCACATGTATATATAGAAGCCATTCTCATATGTTATACAAACTTCATTTACAAAAGATGAAATCCATCATGTCCAAAAGGCTGAATCATGAAAAAGATGACTTAATTCATTCTAATTACTTTTTTAGTTCTGAGTTGTGAGTTTAAGGTTCTGGGTTAATTATTTTATAATCTTTTTTTTCCTTAAACAATAAAATGATAAATGTTGTAAGATTAAGCAAAATAATTTCAAGAACTTGGAGCTTTTATATGATGACGTCAATGTACGAAGATTGAACAATAAGACTTTGAAATGGGAAGTACACAGATTAGATTACACACATCTTTACTATATTTTTTTTCTCATTTCTTGGCAAATAGACCACCGAAGCCACCACCATTCTTCTTCTGGGGCATTGCCACCGAGTTCTTTCCGCCTGAAACAGTTTTACGGCCACCGTTACCTCCGGTGGTTCCTTCCACCTTCTTGAGGAGAGGATCGGTCTCGTAAAACTGATCTTGCTTCGTCAAACTGCCAAGAACGAAGTCGATGATACTCTTCTCTTCTTTCTTGGTGGTGGTGTTGGTGGTTCCCTTAGCCCCCGTGGCGAAGCATCTCACGGTGGCCGGAGCAAAGGACATTAGTATCGAGGAAGCCATTCTTGTTGTCTTCTCTTCTGCTTCTTTCTGTTGTGTGTTTAATTTTCGTGTGGCTTATGTTTTACGAACGAAGGGATTGGATTGTCGGTGAATCTGAGCCGTTGGATCTTTTTGACATGTGCTCTCCACAAGTGTCTTATCCTTTCTTTTTCCACTTACATGCATTGCATGTATGTGTTGATATGATGAGATGTTGTCATGTTGATTACTATCATGGTATTTGGTATGATGAATTCATTCAAACTAAAAAGTAGAAATGTGGAGGCGCCACGTGGTATTTGCATACTATTGTCGCACAATTTTTTTCACTTTTGACACAAAAAAGAAATTATCTTATCATAAAAATAACTTTTAATTTCCACATATTTTATGCTTGTATAAACTTTTTAATATAAATTGTGTTAAAATATTGAATGAAGGAAACTTATTTTTTTTTGTTCGATGGGGTACATCTGAAATATTGACTGCAAAAAGTATTGGAAATTTATCTTCCAACAAATTTATTTTTAGGATTAGCAATATGCTTAAATGTGTATGACAATCCTTGTCGTTTCAAAAGGTGAAAGAAAATGTGTATGAAATTTTGGAATAGCTAACATCCTTGAAATATCATACATGACGCATACAGCATATCAGCATATTATTATGCATAAAAGACGTTAAATTAACATTGACATTTTCTTAAGATAATCATTAAAAAGTTTTTGTCATGAAAATAATTTTTAAAGAGAAAAATAGTTAAAATAATTTTTATTAACGAATGTAAATATTTTGATACAAAAACTTTAAAATGAATATTTGAAAGAATTATCATTCTTAATTTCTAATAATTATTGATTTATAGTTATATATATATTAGATTTCTTAGAAATCCAATAATAAATCTCCATAGCGAGTTGACTAATTAAAAAGAAGCTGGCAAAATTAACTCATAATAAGCCAGTTCTCAAAAAAAAAAGCGCATTATCAAAACAATCATTTTTAGTTTTCCTGTCACTCATGGTTCGTAAGAACAAATCTATGTAACTCTTTAACGTATAATTCGTTCCAAATTATCAGGATTTCAAGTATGTCGTCTAGACGACAAACCGTACTCTCGTGCCAAGAGGCTCGACGGTGACGTACTCAATAAACTCGATCGGACGAATGAAAATGATTTGGGGGCAAGATTGTCTCGAGTTCCGTAAAGAGCGGTGGCTCACAGCTGAAGGTTACGGTTCGAGACTCCTAAGGATGGTTTTAAGAAATATATATCGATTTAATTTTGAAGGAATATATATCGATTAAATTTTATAAATATTTACTAGATTTTTATTTGATTACTAGATTGTGATCCACATTTTCAAAATGCAGATATATATTTTGTTTTGAACTTTTTTGAATAAATAAATTTTTATATATTTTTAATTATATTTATGTTTAATTATTTATCAATAATATAAAAAATTAATGTTATTAATATAATATAGTAATACATGAATAATAAATAGTTGAACTAATCATTTATCAATGTGTCATGATCATGTTTTAATAGAATAAATTTTGTTAAAATCACATATACTTCTAAAGAGATTTTAGACAATATACACTCTGATCTATGGGTTCTCCTACAACATCCATAGGCTTGTGGAGAATGCTAATATTCTGTTGTTTTCATAGATGATTAGTTACTTAAGAAAAAGTTGGAATTATTTTCTGAAAAAAAATGATGTGTTCTTTAATTTTCTTAAAGAAAATCTGCAATTAAGAAAAATGTGGAAAAGAATCAAGTGTTTAAAAGATTGAATAACTCTAATGCCAAAAAAAATATTTTTTATGATAATTTTCGATCACTAAAAACATAGGGAATACTATCATATACTAACCGATCATAAATTTATCGTCTACGTCTTGCATGTAACTTTAATCTACCATTCAACATAATAAATCCACCATCATTACATATGCAAGTCACGGGTGATAACTCAGCCATTATTAACAGTAAATTAACCACAACAAAATAAATATACTGTCTTACAGTAAAATCTATTAATCAGCGATAATTTTACAATTAAACCAGTAAGTCTATCACCATTTACCAGTAAATTTCGTAAATAAGTCTAGCACTTCGGAAAGAAGTCTATCGTTTTACAATTAATTATATAATTCCTATAATATCTACTAACAGAAAATAACTGTACTAGTCGATATAAATCTAATGTTCCAAAATATTTTCACCATAGCTAGAGTAGTAGACTCATATTCAGTCGATAGAGTTTTTTGGTGTGTATATGTTTTTTTAGTTTCCATCTACATGTCAAAAAGATAATATATTTTTGTCAATAGAAAATAATAAGCCAATAATAAAACAGATAATGAAATTGGCTTAGTAATTATGAAAAACTCTAAAAAATGAACTTTTCAAAATTGTTTTAGCAAATCTTCCTTATATTATAAAACTACAGATGTTGTCGTCGATCATAATATACTAGCTAGAGTTCATTATATATATACCCTAAATTTAGCTATGTAATCTAAACTCTTGTTATAATTTGCTTTCTACGGTAGATAGAAGCTGTGCAAAACAAAGGTTTTGAAATTTTGTAATCACTGACATAAATACTGTCTGTTTTGTGTTAGTCACATGATATATTTATTCAATATTCTCCGTAAGATTGAGGTTCTTAATTTCTTATATATGTACTACTTTACAGAAAAATGCACCGCTAATATAATTCTACTTTATTAATAATCTTTTAAAATTATTTTAGCAAATCTACCCTCTATTATAAAACTACCAATGTGCGATTATTACTTGAAATTAATAAATGTTTTGGTCATCGATCGTAATTTACTAGCTAAAGATTTTAGATAACCCTAGCTATGTAGTCTAAACTCATGCTATAATTTGCTTTCTCATTACGGTAGATAGAAGATGCGCAAAGCATAGGTTCTGAAATTTTGTAATCACTTACATAAATACATAATGTGTGTTTTGTGTTAGTCACATGATATATCTAATTCGATATGCTCAGTAAGATTGAGATTCTTATGTATGTGCTATACAGAAAAAAAACTTGGCTACTATAAATCTATTATATTTAGGACAATACTTCCAAGTTGCATCTATATTATTTTGTTTTCTGTTTTTTTTTTTTATATATACAGACTAAAAGAACAACGGACGGTGGAAATCAAAATGTGTCCAACATATTAGTGCTGTTCGTTTCATCGACGCAGCTTCTTGCGGCTGCGGCTGCGGCTGCGGCTGAGGCTGCGTCTGCGGCTGCGTTAAACGCAGATTGTTGTTGTTCGTTTCTCAGACGCAGACGCCGCCTCAGCCGCAGCCGCAGCCGCAGATTGTTGTTCGTTTTGATGACGCAAGACATTAACGCTGACGCAGGAAATTGACGCTAGACGCAGATTATTGTTGTTCGTTTGGCAGACGCTGCGGCTATTTCTTTTAATTCATATATTATTTTTTATAAATTTGTATAATTATATTTAAAATAAATAATATATAGTTTAAATATATTTACATCCATAAAATATTATATTTAATTGGTAATAATTTTTTAGTCAAATATATAAATATAACAACATTTTTAGTTAAATATTTTAAAATATAACAACATTTTTAGTCATAAATCATAAGTTAAATAAAAACAAAATATATCACAAAACAATAGCTAAATAATACAGTAAATCTTAAATAAATAAAGCATAAATGATAATCAAAATTATGAATGAAGGAAAATCAAATCATTAACTAAAATATTTAATACATTAAATGTTGTCGACCATATTCATTTGTGATGTTTTTACGCAAAGCTTCCATCACTCTATCTAGTGTGTTAGAGACAGTGACATGAAACTAAGATTTGCTAGCTTATTCTTGACTACTGTCATTACAATGATTAAGTTGCATCTATAGGTTTCATTCAACAAAAAAAAAAGTAATAGCAACAAAGAAATGTTTTCAAGCTTCCTTTTCTTTTGGATTTCCCATTGCATTCCATGCCTTCCGTAGGAGTTAACAGAACGAAAAAAATTGCTCTGTTGGCTTCAGGCCCAAAATGGATGGCACCACCTCATCATCTATTCAATCTCCTACTTAATCCTAAGAGCCATCAACAAACATTTGTACATGTTATGAAATATCAACAGCTCCCTTTTGCATAACTTGCTCGTGGTGGTGTATTGTGTCTGAAACTTTGCTTGGTGGCCAATACCGAAACACCGATCTTCAAATGATGTTCTTCATTGGAAGTGGACCCCTGCGTTTAACAATCCTCCATGAATCAACATAATTTTTTTTAACACACAAAAACTATGGTAGCAGATATCTCTTTGGTCCACAAATTTAATACCTGCAAATATTGATCAAAAAATTTAGCAACTCATAAAAATATCAGAACTCAATAATCTAAATGCTTCTTCCTCCATCTTCAGAACACTTACAATATTACTCAACGATTGTGACACTGGTTTTTGAGTAAAGAAAACAAAACACGAGCATTAGCTCCACCATAAGCAAGAGCATTAGCTTATCACATAGAAATAAAAAACAGACATGGAAACATCAAAGACATGGCAAAGGAAACCCACAAAGCTAGGGATGGCAAAGGAAACAACTTTCTTATTCAAATCACAAGAGAAAAGACTCTCTAGTATCATGCAAACATCAAAGGATTGATAGATCATCTCAGGATAGTAATGAAGACAATGGATCAAGATAATCATCAGTGGACAAAAGCTTCCAGACGCATGAAGAACAAACAGAACAACATGTCAAACAAACAAGCAGATTCCAAGTACATATGCTAAGGAGAAAAGATGTACAAACTCCTCACACACCAAAACTCAAGTTAGCTTAGACAAATGCAGTCAGTAGAGAGAACCCAGTAGCATATCAATAGAGAAAAGGGTATACCTTTACTCCTTACCAGTCAACGATCCAGACAAGCTCTAGCCACAAAGTTTTTGCAAGCACCCGATTGTTTTTTCTAAACAGAGAAAATTGATAGTTATGAACAAATTCTCTTGGATCTTGGGATCCAAAACCCATTCTCAAAAACTCATGAAACACAAAACAGTGACAAGAGACATGTACCTCAAAGATGCTTGAAACCCAAATCGTGAGAGAAGAGAGAGCTTGAGGTCTGCGTCGGAGATGAAGATCAGAGAGCTCGTGGTGAGATGAGAGAGCTTGGGTGAGATGAGAGAGCTCGTGGTGAGATGAGAGAGCTCGTAGTGAGATGAGAGATGAGAGAGCTCGGGTGAGACGAGATGGAGATGAGAAAGCTCGAGGTGAGATGGAGATGAGGGAGCTTTGTGGCTGCGTCAGAGGAGATGAGAGAGCGTCAGAGGAGACGAGAGAGCAGCGTCAATTAGGTTTAGGTTTAGGTTTTTTTGTAAATAATGAAATGTTTTAAGGACAAAAGGGTAGATTTGTTTATAAACGCCAGAAATTTAGTCTCAGACGCTGTTTTTATCAGCGTTCAATTTTAATAAACGCAGCGTTCAGACGCAACTACCTGCGTCTACCAAACGAACAAGCTTTATAAAAAAAGTAACCGCAGCCGCAGCCGCAAGTAGCTGCGTCTGCCAAACGAACAGCACTATTAGGCAAAAACAAATGAAAGAATGTGGAACAAAAGTGGAATAATAAGAGAGCTTAAATGAGAATTAAAACAATAAATTATCCATTAAATTCTATAAAGTCTGGTAATTTATTTTATTTTGTTGAGTAAAGACTTTCAAAGTCTGGTATTTTCTTAGAAAGTAAGAAAATAACCATATAGCTCTAGCTTATTTAGTTTGTACAGAGAAAAAAAAAGAAGTAAGGTAAAAAAAGAAGTTCACGCTGTTAAAGTTAGAAACAATAAGCTAAGTAAATCCTTTAAGTACCCTAATTCAGTTGGTAGAGCCCAACCGTGGCTATAAATATTCATGTGTGTAGTAACACTGAAGAATGAAAAAAAAAATTAAAAGTTCATTCACTCTCGCATTAGCTTTCTCTCACAAAAAGATGAAACTCTTTCTGCCTCTGCGTTTGGTGTCCGCCTTCCTCATCTCTTTCATGCTCGTTTCTTGTTCGTTTGGTCGGTAAAATCTAACAATAGATAGCTTTTGACATTTTTCTTTTTCTTTTTTGTACGAATAAATAATATTTGTTTTGAATATTGCTGTCAAAACAGGTGTTGTTGTAAGTCCAGTGAAATCTTCAGGAGCCAAAGTCTATCTTCTACCGACGCCTTGTACTGAGGAAGACTGCGGCTTCGTGTGCCGTCATCAAGACCTTCAAACTGTCTGCTGTCCAGGAGTTCGTTGCTACTGCATCCAAAATAATCCGTGAAGATTTTACTTTTATGAGAGTAATGTCTAGAAAAAGACAACTATCTATTGATGAACTATGAATAAAAGCTGATTTAACGACGTGGTGATATATGTGTTATTTGTTCTGTGTTGGACGAGCGGTGAAACAACTAAGTTATAACGATTTCCTTTTTAAATAACTAAAAACGAATATATGATCAAACGCTATCATAAGAGCCATTACATCAAGCACTCTCTAAAAGAGATACTCCATGTTGTCTCATACCTCGACCAGTTCTCATAAAAGAGATACTCCGTGATATGTACTTTAGATTAAGTTTTTTGTAAAGTTAATAATCTTATAATTAAATATTAACATAAATATATATTTATAAGTATTTGAGAATTCTGAAAGTAAAAATTCCAATTGAAAATGCTCTAAAAATATAAGTTATTTATCATATAACCCTTAAAACATTTCTGGTGTGTTGAGCCCTGTTTTGGACTGAGACTTTAGTTTGAGTTTTGAGTGAAATTATTGATTAAAATACACAAAAAAAAAAAGTTTATGTAACAATCATTGTAGAAAAATTATCATAAAAAACTATCACATGATTTGGTACGTATGATCCATAAGGATACAGGCCTCTCGCCGATAAATTCATGATTTTGTTTTTTTGACCATAAGCGATTTGCAGTTTGTTTGGGAGTTTTACTTCTAATTAAACTCACTTTGTGTGGGGTTCACTAGTATTATGATAATTTCTAGTAATGGTTAATTCAACCAAACTATACTATCATTTAGTGTTTTTTAGGTGTGGATCTGTTTCTTGATGTTTTCTCATTTTATCCCTCAAACTAATGCAATCAAGCCACTAATTAATAATAGTCTTCTTTTTCTTATCGTGCAAATAAAAGTTTTAATATTTGTTGGTTGACAGTTGTTTTTTTTTTGTTTGTTTGACGTCAGCAGTAGTTTTTTTTATTATTAGGTTATATTTTGTTACGTTTGCCGATTGTGAGTCTTTTAATTACAGATATTTAAAGATCGTGTAACAAAAACTTTAATAAATTTAATTAGACTCCCAGTACAAAAGTTATTTAGAGATAGCTACCCAATTGACTACCTGTTATCGTAACAAAGAAAAAAAAACTTTTGGGTTTTACTATTACAAGCAATTGACGATATTAATAACTATTTTCATCTTTAACTGTAATCATTTAGTACTATTTGTTTGGTGATCCGTGGTCACGTCTGTTCTTAGAGTTTACTAATTTTAGCCATAGTACATTCAGGACGACAGCTAATCAAATTCTTTTGTAGGTCGCGCTTAATCAATTCACAGATTAAATATGTCTTTGAGTTCGACCTTTTAATGATTGAACGTAAAAATGAAGGTTTTGTTTTGGTTTTACTAATGTCATGAACGTTTCTGGTTAATGAATTAAAATGTGGAGCGCAACAAACAGTTCAAGACATCTTTTAACACGTTTCATCTGTGGACTGATTTCAACTTGATTGCTGGTTGGAGTATCTCTCAGCTCAAGTTATTAGAGCATGTTTATTGGGGAAAACCCATTTAGGTTTTTTCTTTTTTTCTTTTTAAAAAAAAATAAACCAATAGCGTGCCGCCACGTATCAGTGGAGTCCGCGAACAGTTCAAGAGACACACTGAATACGTCTCTTAATTAGGCAATAAAAAATGTTTTTTTGCTGCAGATGGACCCCTCCCTCCTCTAAGAGACCCATTTTTCTCCTCAATAAACATGCTCTTAAGACTCTGAAGAGGACTGAATCTTTACCATGCAGAGATGCAGGTCCGGCCCAAAATGTATTTCATGCCTAAAGCAAAAACTTTTTAAGCCAATTATTATGCATAATCTTATTTAAGCCCAAAGATTCTTTTGATTCTTATATCTAGGAAACCGATAGAAACAAATCCATATTCTACTCTATTAAAATTGTTGAGTCATTAAAAAATGTTACCAGTGGACCAATTTAAATCTCTCAAATATTTATTTTATTTTTTTATCACAAAAGATTCTCAAGAAAAGAATAATCAAAATCTGCTTTTTTAATTTTTTTTTTTTTTATTTTTTTATTTTAAACTTCACCTCCAAAACTTCACCCAATAACTTTAAATCTTAAATCTAGATTAGTTAAACTTTTATGCACTTTAATAAAATTTATTTTGATTATTTTTTTCTTTGAAAACTATTTTTGTGACAAAATTTTTTTTAAGACTATCCTAAAATATTTCTCATTTTTATTAACTTAATAAATTAAACTAAATATATATATATATATACACTATTAATATGTTGTATTTGATATTTGCCCTTCTTTCACTTATTTTTATTGTCCTATTTTTTTGGTACATTAACAAATTCAAACTAGTAAATATTTAGTTGTTAGGAATTTTATTGTCTTATTTAAAAAACTATCACATACAAAATGATATATATCAGTTATATTTTTTCTTTAAACACGTTTTCACCTTTTTGCTAATTTTTATTATAATTATTTTATGATCAACTAATGAATAAACATCATAATTCATTAAGGTCAATACTGATATTATTCCGTCTAACTTTTAATGTGAGAGCGCGAATACAAAAAATCGCTTTACAAATAATAATATAGATATAGATAGATTGAACTAATTTGAAATTGAAGAAATTTATCAATTTATGGAATATAAATTATATTGTTTCTACTGTATTAGTAAAGCTACTGGGGAGAGTATATCGACGATAGAGATTCTCTTAGAAAAAAACATAGCAGTATTATTGATATATTATGATAACTCTAGTAGGGCACGTCAGTATAAACAACAATGGGGCTTCTCACGTTATGGGTGCCATCAAACCAGATTAAACTTGTGGAGGAAGGCAGTTTTGGGTCGAGATTGCTGCCTGAAACAGTCACTGTGAAAGACTGCTTCTCATTCACAGACTTCATAGATAGAACACTAGGAGAGACCTTAACGCTGAGAGTAGGACCGTGACCTCCAAGTACTTTGCATTTGTATGTAGAGTTGGGGGCACCAACGTTAGTGACGGTTCTGTTGAAAGTGACGGTGAAAGAGCTATTTGATCTTGACAGATAAGTTGACATGGAAGGATAGTTAAGGTTCCTTTGTAAGATATTTCCAGTGCAAGTGACGGCTTCGCCTGCGATGATTTTCAGGGTAGTGACATTGAAGTTCATGCCACAGAGAAAGGCAATGTAGTCTGCTTTGTCCAGTTCATATACGAGTCCAGGGTTAAGAGCTGCTATTGGGTCGACATGTCCAGCTCCATAAGCAAACTCGGTCGATGCCACGCCAGTTCCAGTAGCATTCATAGGCCAAGCTGCAAATATTAACTAAATGACCGAAGAACAAGAGCAAGGTTACTTGTGGGACAAGAAGGCATTATTTTTTTTACCGGTTGTCATGATGGCCGATTTAATCATGGAAGGAGACCATTCAGGATAAAATGTCTTGACGTATGCAGCCACGCCGGCAGCATGCGGACAAGCGATCGAGGTTCCAGCAAGTACAGCGTAGTTTACTCGTCTGGTGTCATTTTCTTCTTTGTCCGGTGGTATAAGTGAAGCCACATGTGAATAGCCAGCGAGGATCTCCACTCCTGGTGCTGTTATATCCGGCTGCAACCATTGTCGAGGGTCTGAAGCCAATAGAGTAATAATAGCAGGAGCAAGATCGTATGTTTGGTTTATTGTACCTTAAGAATATCAGAAGCAATGATGTTTGGTCCGCGGCCAGAGAAGGAAGCAACTTTTGGAGCTGTCTGATTAAAGATTGTCTCAGTTTTCAGAATAGCTGCTTCTGGAGATCTGAGAACAGAAAAAAAACTCAGGTAAAGATGTTAGAGCATGTGCAGTTTATACGCCCTTAGTTTCTGACACATTAGACTTGTGCACACAAATAAAAAAATCATTAACTATAACCGGAAAAATAAACTGCAGAATATAAAGATCACATTTATCATCAAACATTAATAAAATTTGAATTGGAATTTAAAAACTGTCATCTAATTTGAAAGAATCTCTAAAACGTCATCTATTAAAACACGGAGAGAGTATAACATATGAAATATAGAGAAGATCGTTGGTTACCTTGTGGAGTTAATGTAAGAGATGAGTGAGTCAAAGTCATCTGGTGATAGAGCAGAGAAGGGTATAGCGTGGATGACTGCATAGTCTGTAGGGTCCAGAATAATGGATGCAACAGCTCCCATTAATTGAGCTACTGATATACCATTAGAACTAGCGCATACCAAGATCTTCCCCTTTACCAGGGATTTATCTAGACACCTTGCCCAGCATTTTCTGAAAAAGGGTAGTTAAATATATTAATGGATGTTAACCCTAAAATAGTGTTTCTTGTGCAGAAAGTTACTTGGCAGTTTCCATGTCGCAGGCAGGCAAAGCCTTAAATTTCCCGTACACCAGAGGGTACTTCTCTCCTTTCAGATCGAAAGCATTCACTGATTTTCCCTGTTATTTAAATAATAAAAAGAAAGATAAGATAATACTCCTTCTGTTTCATATTAAATGTCGTCTTAGTGAAATATTTTTGTTACAAAATAAATGTTGTTTTTAACTTTCGATGCAAAATTTATTAATTGTCTACTGCAATTTATTTTTTTATTGGTTGAAATATGATTAAGTGTATAGTTAATTTTATTTTTATTTTTGAAAATATGCAAAATTAATTGTTTTATTAATCCGTATGCACAAAGTTAAAATGATAATTAATATAAAAGATGAGATAATAATATGTAGAAATGAGAGTGAATGGTACATGGTTATTTACCATAAGTGTTTTGCCGTTTCCAAGAACAACTTTGTTGACAAACCCACGGTTGGTGTTGCTTGCTGCAACGGTGAAAAGCCATGGTGCTAAGCTCGAGACGTAGCCCGGACTGGGTCCACTGTTATCAGCCGAGTTCACAGTAAGGACTCCCTTGGCCATAGCGTGGAAAGCTCCGATTGCAGTCGGGTCCTGTTCGAAGGAGTCGATAGGTCCGTCTATAGATATAGTGATGAGGTCAACACCATCGGCGATCGCATCATCAAACGCAGACAGTATAGCTTCTGACGGACAACCTCTCATGAAGCAGACTTTGTAAACTGCGATTCTGGCGGCTGGAACCGCACCTCTCACCGTTCCGTTGCCGATTCCAAAGAAGCTTATGTCCGCAACAGCGTTTCCAGCCGCGATGGTTGCTGTATGTGTACCGTGTCCGATAATGTCCCTTACACCTTCGTCTGTATAGTCTCTTGCCCCTATCAACTTGCTACAAACAAAAGTTATAAACTGATCGTTGTCTACCCCCTCGACCACACTTTTGTTTTTGCCTCAACAACACTTATATTAACAAAATAATATTATTATTGTACAAGAGAATTACTTGTTGCATGTGAAATTTGTTCCACCAGAACAAACACCTTTCCATTTCTTTGGAGGAGGACCAAAGCCTTTATCAGAAAAGCTGTCGGAATCAGGCCAAACCCCAGTGTCGATGACTCCTATAATAGTATCACTCTCTACCCCCAAGTTTCGTTTTGTATCCTTTCCATCTGTTAACCCCATGAAGTCCCAAGACCTTGTTGTTTGGATTTTGTACATCTTGTTCGGGAATACAGACACAACTCCATCCATTTCTAGCAACGCAAAACCCTAGGGTTTTAGTTATCCAACATTTATAAAAAAAAAACAGTTTCAACTTAAGTGTGTCTCAATCCAAGATCACTCACTGGCTACTCGTTCCACTTCTGACTCAGTAAGTCTGGCCGCGAACCCATTGAAACTTCTCTTGTAACTTCTCACCAAACGACCTTCGATTGAACTAGAGTATTGTACATATTAATATTAGAGTGTATACATATTATATATCATTTGGTAGAAATATTTAAATTGATTATAACAATTTCTTGACTATAAATAATTAATACAATCACACCTTTCTCCAGTGACTTCTTGAAGAATACTCATGTGATGCGACATTGGTGTGTATTCCAGCCGAGACGGAAGTGAACCCATGTACACAACATACACCTTCATGGATTATCAACATTTTTTTTATCATGTATATAAATCGGAGAAATTAATAACACAGTATGTAACTGAAAATCAATATGTAGATATATATCAATATACTTGTTTATCATCATCTGCGACTGCTGAGACTGAACTCATGAACCAGGCAAGGGCACATGATAGGAGATAAAAGGAAGCTGACCGTTTCGCCATTTTTCTCATAAAACGAGTTCAAAGGTTTCTGTAGTTTTGCAATTTCTACGGAGATCAACTTGATAAGATGAATAAATAGTAAAATCATGCCTCAACCGTGTCAATTAAAAAATCTTAATTTAATTCTTATGTTTTCTAGTATTACCATAACTTTCATGATTCTGTATCAAACAATACATTGTATGTTGACCAAATCTTTTTTTTTTGGTAACATTGTATTTACATTTGCAGGAAACATATCCAAGGTTTAATTTGTCACATATGTGAAGTCGAAAATTCTTTACATTTTAAAATTTTCTTGCTGAAAACTTCATAGTCTCCTTTGATTCCGTTTTGTTCATTTTGCAATTAAATTTACATAACCAGAAAGTATAATTAGTTTCAAAATGTGACCAAAAGAATAAATTAAAATAGTGATTTTTTTCTTCATTTCTTACGATTTACATTATTAATAAATAATATTATATATATATGGTTCTTTTTGTTTCTCTATATTTGAGAAATAATATTTATTAAATCTGAAAGAAACTCTAAGTAACAAAAAAAATTCTTGTTCAATTTTTATATTAATAATATTATAAATACAAGAATCAATAACACTAGATTTTAACTCTTTTTAATAAAAAATATTTTAAATACAAGAATCAATAACCCTTAATTTAAACTTTTTCAATAAATAAATAAATACAAGAATAAATAACATTAAAATTATAAAAAAGAATTAAAATCGACTATTGAATAACAATAGATTGTTCTTAGGTTTATATTCTATTCAAATCCATCAATGAATAACACCACCTTACACTATAAATCTATTAATCAGCTACAATACAAAAACAGTTTAATCAATACGATATCTTCAGATATCTATCAAGGATGAAGAAATAGATAGCAATACATAGCTTGGATATTACGATGAGTCGAATCTAGGAAACCCCCATTTTTGACCTGCAATCGCCATAAGAGCTTATGTTTTTTAGAAACAGATCTGTCTGGAAACTTTAAAAAAGTTATCTGGAGAGTACCCAAAGACTTTGGTCTTACGAGTGGGCTTCGTTCGCAGACAGATTATTTGGGCTTGGTTCTCATACTGATTATTTGGGCTTGGTTCTCATACAGATTATTTGGGCTTTTATAAAATTTGTAGATAGTCCATCTTGAGAGGTTTTTGCAATTTGTGTATCATGTATTAATCTGGCCCATAATCATGCTATTCAAAATTATATCACAAATTTTAATAATATAGTTATTAAAATATAATCATTTAGTATTGATATTTTATATATCTAGAAATTATTTTAGTAATTTAAATGAAAGATAAGAATATAATATCCTATCTCATACTAAAGAATAATAATCATACTATATTATTACGTTACATTTTTAAAAATAATTATTATATGTGTATCATGTAAATTATTTTATTTGTACTATGAAATCTATGCTTAATTTAGAATAAAAAAAACCATAAAAACTATAATTTATATTCGTGTTTTAGTTAACTGATAAATAAAACCTACACTATTACACTAAAGTGAAATATATTTAATCGTATCAAAAAGTTGTTATTTATGTTAAACGAAAAAATTATCTGCACTTTGAAAATAAATAAATTAATAAACTATAATGATCTCAAATATCGGAAAAGAGCCTAATTCTATCTCTATAAATTTCTATTTTCCAAACATAAACGATCAACACAATTATATATGTAATAAGGTTACATATATTTAAAAATACATAAACATACCTTTAACAAATTTGTTATCTTATCAATATAATTTTTATAAGTAATAAAATTGAAGCGCGGGTCAAAATCTAGTTCTACAATTAAACCGGTAAGTCTATCACCATTTACCAGTAAATATCGTAAATAAGTCTACCACATTGAAAAGAAGTCTATCCTTTAACAATTAATTATATCATTCTTATAATATCTACTAACAGAAAATAACTGCAGTAGTCGATATAAATCTAATGTTCCAAAATATTTTCACCATAGCTAGAGTAGTAGACTCATATTCAGTCGACCGAGTTTTTTGGTGTGTATATGTTTCAAAAAATATCTTTTTATAAATATCTTTTTTTTGTTAATAGAAAATAGTAAGCCAATAATAAAACAGATAACGAAGACTGGCTTAGTAATTATGAAAAACTCTAATAAAAATGAACTTATCAAAATTATTTTAGCAAATCTTCCTTATATTATAAAACTACAGATGTTGTTGCCGTCGATCATAAATTTTTTTTTTTGGTAAAACGTCGATCATAATTTTTTTTTTTTTGAAAAGGAACGTCGATCATAATTTTTTTTTTGAAAAGGAACGTCGATCATAATTTACTAGCTAGAGTTCATTATATACAGAGCCGTGCCTACTTGACCAAAAATGAAACAATAGCTTAGGGCATCAAAAAAACTTTGTAACACGTGAGGGCATCAATTTGATTTCAAAAGCATGCTTGCATATTTTTTTCGTATGATGTACATGTAAATCAATGTTTCTTTTTATAAAACTAATATTTCTTTCTCTATATATACTTAGATACTTATTTGTATGTATTTGATATTTTGTTAATGGTCAAATATCGCAAATACTCATTTTTAAAGTCTTTATCAACAAAATAATCCTTAAGAAAAAAATTGACCGAATAGATTTTTTTTTTCTGAATTTTTTTATTTTTAGTTTTATTTTTAAAATTTTAAACTTCACACCATAACTCTAAACCCTAAATCTAGATTAGTTAACCCAATGAGAATAAATGTATATTTACACTCTTTACTAATGTTTATTTTGTGACAAAAATGTTTTCTGGGTTATTCTAAAGTATTTCTCTTCGTTAATTTATTAAAATTTTATACTACATAAATTTTAATATAAAATACCATATTATGTATCATATGTTTATATATTTTTTTGTTGTATATTTCTATACAGTTTATTTTTTATCAAAATGTTTATTAATGTTCTTTCCATTTTGTCGTTTATGTACTATAAAATATTTAAAAATTAGCTAGTTTTTTTTATTTTGCTTAGGGCAGCAAAAAATCTTCGCAC